>DF358501.1:58463-78983 GCA_000787875.1 Solanum virginianum
TCTAAAGACCACATCTTAATATTCAGATCTGTATTCGGATCTACACATCTAGATCTTAATGTACATCTTAATGTTCAGATTCAACTGTCTTAATCTTAATGGAAACAAATGAAGCATTAAAAGTTTGGAGTGTAACTTTGAATCTGATGTTTCAATTAAAGCAATTGCAATGCAAAAAAGAAGAAAATATTGTTAGAATGAAACAAGATAAACCTCACCGTAAAAGGAGATGACTGCTGGGAATCAATTGCCTCAATATAAGGAGCCATCTCCCACCCTGAAACATCAGCGCACACATGAGAAACGAAGAATTTCAAATGCTCTCTCATCCATTACAAATACCCCCGGTTGTGATAAAGTAAAGATAGACCCAACTTCTACATCATACATGCTTCATCTATAATATAAACCACTTATAAGATTGGCATTACTTGGTCTCTCGAAATCCGGAGAGGTCAATTTGTCTTTAGCCAGCAAGCTCATCAGCATTACTAATGCTCTTATTGATCTTTCCATGTTATTATCTGCAGGCAGCAGCCTCTCCTTTGCATTTTCTAAGGCTGAGTATTCTCCTACATGCCTTTCTCTATAGGTGTGTTCCCATACATGCCTTGGTTAAAATGTTCGCACTTAGAAGTTAATTCAGGAATTCAAGGACTTCAACCAGGAAAAGAAATCCAATTTATCTAAATTGACTGAACTCGTGCAAACTCTAGTAAGGTGAAAACGTGCTAACTTCAGATGAAGAGCAATGATTTCTTCTTGAAAGCAATCAAGCAAAGATCCTTCATTGCCCTTCTAGGTTCCACTCAAGTAATCCCACCCATGGTTGCTATCAACCTAGGCAATAGAATCAAAAGAGGAAATGGTGCTGTTTCCAAGTATATGTAAATACAAATTTCTGAACAATGAGAAAGTTGTATGAAAAAGGAACGGTGTCAAGCATTTTAAAGCATCCAAAAAAAGAAGGGAGTAACAAATATCCCCACGGAGTATGTTCCACATGGTCTGGAGCAATGCCCTTCAATGGTCATTCCTTATGCTACTGAGATAGTAATATAAAACTTCTTCTATAATCAAAAAAGCAACAGCAAAACGAAAGAGCAGTAAATAGGGATTCTTAATGAGACAGTCAGGCAGCTTACTTTGCAGTTCATCACTCCGGGCTCTCTTCTCAATTGAAAGACATTGTGCTAAAATTACTGCTTGCTGAGTAGGCTTTAATTGCATAGAGGCTATGCTGTAATTTTGAGCATCTTGTGCGCTACATTCTGATTTTTTATCATCTTCCAAGAATCTAGGGGTCATCAATATGTCAGATGCTTCATGAGTTCCACTGGGACGTTGAGGAAAAGCATTTTCACCACCGGTAGAAACCTTATTTTGGAAATCATTACCAAGTGAAACACTACAATCATCACCATCTGCTCTACCCACAAGAAGAAGCTGTGCTTTCGGTTCCGCCTATATACCAGAGCACCCTTTAAGTATATGCTTATGAAAAGAACTTTTCAGCAATAAGTGATCACAGACGTATTTCTAGATGATACGTGAAAAAACATACCTGGTGTAATGTGCGAAAGCCCAAAGCCCCACTTAGCGAAAAATTAAGTCTAGATGTTGCTGCAGCTGACTCAAAATGGACCCTAATACACATTACACAAATCATATCAGGTAGGGATTAATATCATGCTTCCAGATAAGTAGAAACACTACATTATTGAGCAGATTCATTATACTAGAGAATTATATGAGATGAGATCATTGATTACTGCACAAGAAATCAACCTGTGAAATGAAACAAAATAAGAATGACTGTGATAGCAATATGGGTAAGTAATACAGCTCGATGCATGTCACTGAGACAAGCAGCTAAGAACAACTATTTAGGTAAATTTTCTCTCTATTAGGATACAAATTAACTGTTAAGAATACAGGACTAAAGAACATAAAAAGAATAATTAATAGACAAAACAGGGACAACTCAAAAAAGGAAGATAACCACCAAAGCTAACAAGAAAAGATAAATACAACTGAAAAAGAAGACCACGCATGGACAGCATCACAAATAGAAGTTCCAGATTGCAAAAAAATAAACAATAATGGCTCACAAGCAGTTCTGTTAAATGACTGATTATATATCATGCAACTCTGATGAGATGACCTTTTTTATTATCTTTTTAGCCCTGTTTATAGACTGACAAGAGTGTAGAAGTCGAAATGAATAAGAAAAATGAAATCATTACTAACTTTGGATAGACAATCAATGGAAAATGATCCAGGTATGCACAATTATAGAATTGTGACTGAAAATGTCTTAAAAGTTTCTTCATCAAATAGCTAACCTGGAAGCATCCACTCGCCCATAGGTAAGTTCCATTATTCCTGCCTCCAAGTGAAGCATGGATACAATAGCAGAAGTGTCCTCTTCTGATATCAGAGAAGCCCAATAATATCTTATTTTCTCCAGGGAACCAATATGTTGCATACTTTCTCGCGTGAAGACTTGCAATAGATCAAACAAAGAAGACGAAAGATCGTCTAACAACTTCTGTTGGATGATTAACAGCCTAGCTAACCACCATGAGATGCTTCTAGCTCCATCCACCCCCGAATAGTTTCCTTCTGACAAAAGATCTTTTGTCCTCATAAGCAGTATCTTGGCAAAGGTTATATACTACAGAAGGAGGACCAAAGTGGGAGGAAAATGAAAAGGAAAACTTTGGCATCAACTCAGTGGTGTATGCAATAATACAACTTCGCTAATCAGGAAGTCCTTGTAAGCATTTATTCCAAGAAGAGCATAAACAGATATATTAACTCCAATAAAACAAAAATCGATGCATAACATGGATGCATACTTGCAGAAAAATATACTTCTCCATAGCATTTTACATGATCAAGACTTGTAGGTTAATCCCACAGTAAGTTTTAAATAACCTATTATTAAGTCTATGCAATGAAATTGTTGAGAGTACAGTTCACTAACAAAAAGGACAGATTTAGTGAGTGGGTCAAGTGACGCAATGTGCTACATTTACTGTGTCAATTCACTATTTCCCACCTGCATTTAGGTGTATCTTCCCATTCGTTAAAAGCAAGTTAGAATCAATATAATCAATTATCTCTCTCTTTATTTCCTTTCATCTCAATGATTCTGACAAGATGGAACAAAGACTTTTTTGCTTCAAATGGGTAAAGTAATCTACGACAATAGAGCTTTCTATCCTGTCAATAACTTTCAGCTTTACCTATCACAATAAATATGCAATATTGACCCTACACTTGAAAGATTATAGGTATATGATAAATCAACATAGAAATTTCCAGAAACACCAGATGTGTCATCACTAGTTCATGCTCACAAGAGAACTGAGGCGCGCCATTTAGCACAAGATGTGGGAAGACAGTAAAGTTACCTGCAAATTCGAAAATTTGGCACACAAGTCAGAACCAACTGACATTAACTCCTTCTGTGCCCACACTTCCCATTCTGACCATCCACCAGAACTAGTCCTCATCTCTCCTTCACCTAAAATTGTTGCAACTAAAGGCATTGGCAGCAACTTCACCATTGGCCTTTAAAACAATAAAGTAACACACTCAATAAATACAACAAAAGAAACATAGAGCACACTTTATACACCACTAACACATTAATCGAGGCATCAAAAGATTAAAAATAGTACTTCTCCATCACAACGAAATCCTCCATTCCATTCAAAAGGTTCGCAACATTCTTGTCTAGCCGTAGTATTTTACACAAAGTTCTCCCCTTTTGATTATTTTATACATCTTTTAAAGAAAGATATCCATTTCTACAGTCATTTAATCATCCTTTGCAGCATTTGAAGGACCTAACAATTATGTAATTGCAATCTTTTTATATAAAACTGATCAAGTCAACCATTTGAAACATAAATAGGTAATATTAAAATGGGAAATTTCAGAAAATTAACTCGACTACTGAAAAACTTCCCAATGTCTTATGGTTCATTCAAATTAATCAAAAAGATGAAAATCATCCTTCCTCCTCTTCTTTGCTTTGTCAAGGAGATCAGGATAATGCACTCAACAGAAATCTTTCAGTAGCATAAAGAAAATAGATTCTAATTGACAAAAACCACAGAAAAAGAGAACGAGTGTGATCTATGTTTCAAATTCAGCAAATATGTATGTATATAATATAAGTGATATACCTGATCCATGCATAATTTCACGACGATGGATACAAGTTATTGAATGATATTTGGTATTGGCAATAGGTTCGAAAAAGTATATAATTATCAAATTTAGATATTTGTACCCTGATAAAATAAGGAACCATGGCACATATGTTCGGATAGATTAAGAAGGTTAAATAGAGACTAACCCAGTAATATTACACTGAGTAAAACCAAGAAGAGCTGCAACAGCAACAGACATAACAAGAACTGCTTTATACAACTTTGCAATACTATTAGGAGCAGAATCTTCAACCCCATTTGCATTTAGGAACAAAGTAACACAGCGGGGCACAAATTCTGAGTAAAAAAATTCAGCAGACTCGGAAGAATCGTTGAGCTGATGATTTACTTGTTGTGAGGTGAAAATAGTTTTAGCTCCATCAGATGAAAGCGCCTGTGTGTATTGACCCAACTCGATGAATTGCAGAACCTGTTCAATAAGGGTGTGGAGATGAGAAAAAGACGAAGTAGTGGGTGCGGATTGGTGAGAAGAGAAGGAGGAGGATGGAAGTGAGCAATGTAAGAGACGAAGCTCAAGAGCACGAAGAGATGAGAGTTCGGCCATGGTTGCTGAAGAAATAAACTTTTGGGGGTTTATGCAAGGGTTTTTGTATTTTTGAACTATCTCAAAAAAATATCATTTTTTAATAATTTAAAATAATTTAATTTTCAAAACTATTTCATTGTGCTTATTGAGATATTAGTTATGAGGATATCGGGTCAATAGTTATTCCTAAATTTATTTATTAATGATATAATTAAATATAATTAAATTTTTTCATTAAGTGTAAAATTAATATCTAATAAATATTATTAATATTGATTAAATTTTAAATTTAATGATTAAGCAATTTTAATTTATATATATAGTACCTTCTTTTTGACACAAATATAATCATGAAAAAAATTAAAATAGTTATTTAATTTTATTTGTCCGATTTAACGAGAAATTTATTTTATTCTAATTTCAGTATTTACTTAATTTAAAGATTAGGGTGATAGTAAAATTATAGTTGAAGCAACTGAGAAAATTTATTAGGGATAATATTATAAAATTATAGTTGAAGTAAATAATTGTCTTAAAAAGATTAAATTTAAAAAGTTTACAAAATATTTTTATGGGCTCCATATAATATATAAGAGGAAGCAGCACGTCGACGGAGAGTCGCCTTGTTTGACCCTCAACTGTCACTTATTATATAAGATAAATCTATGACAATATAAATATTCAAACTTAATATTAAATTACAATACAAAATTTAAAGGAAAATTTTCAAAAACATACAATTTGCTAGTTTACATTTTGAAAAAATATAGAAAAAATAAGGGCCATTTACATAAATAACGTATTTTTTAATCTAACTTACGAGTTTTAGCATAATTTTAACTCTTATCAAATATAATTATATTTTTATTACTAAAATTAGCAAAGAGGAGGAGAAGGAGAAAGAGAACCTTTCTCTTCCATTTCTCTTTAATACTCTTTCTCTTTCTCTCACTTTCTTTTCAAAATATTAATTAATTTTTAATTTAAAATTTAATTTTAGATTGAATATTTTGCAAATAATGTTTTTACTATTCTTTAAATTAGAAGTTTATTTTATGTAAATACATATATAATACACTGACACAATTTTAATATATTAACATATAAATCAATTTAAATAGTGTTTAAATATTTGAAATTTAGATATAATATTTTTTGACACCATTAATAAAAGTAAATAAATAAATAAAGCTACAATTGTAATACATTTTGAATTCGATACTTCATATGTATTATAGACATTTTTTAATGCGCGTGGAGAATACAAGTAATATATTTTTAATATAATAATTATTTAACATCATTGATGAGAAAATAATAAAAAAAAATAAGTATAATACATTTGCATGTGGAGAATATGAGTAATATATTTTTAATATAATAATTATTTTAATATCATTAATAAGAGAAAATAATAAAAATAATTATAATACATTTGAAATTCAATAAATAATACATATTATAAGTATTATGTGTGAATTTTAAATATTTTAGTATGATTTAATTAATTTTATATTATTAGAATATTATTTTAACATCATTAATAAGAGAAAATAAAAAAAATAACTATAATATGTTTTAAATTCAATAAATAACACATATTATAAGTATTATGTGTGAATTTTAAATATGATTTAATCAATTTTATATTATTAGAATATTATTTTAACATCATTAATAAGAGAAAATAAAAAAAATAACTATAATATGTTTTAAATTCAATAAATAACACATATTATAAGTATTATGTGTGAATTTTAAATATGATTTAATCAATTTTATATTATTAGAAAATGTATTATATTTATTGAAATAATAATAATAATAATAAAATGTATAATAATGTATAATATTAAAAATGATGAGTTAAATGGTGAGGGAGAGAGAGAAAAGAGAATTAAAAAAAAAAGACGTCAGCTAATGGACATCAGCCAAGAAAAGAAAAGAGAAGAGAAGAAAGAGAAAGAGAAAGAGCAGAAGAGAAAGAAAGTGAAGAGATTTATTGTAATTTATTGATAAAATATGTTATAAATCGTAATAAATAAAAAATATTTTTAAAAAGATAATATATGATATATAATATATTATTTATGTAAATATTCTAAAAAAAACACAATTCAATATTTAATGGTATATAAAATTTTCAGTCTTTTACAGAAATATTTAAAAATATAATATATAATATTATACACCCATAATATAAAAAAAATCATATAAAATTATGAGATATATGTACATTCGTATATAATATACAACATTATTCATTATTGCATAAAAAATGAACTTCGTCTTCTTTCTTCAATTGAAGACAATATTCATCCAAAAATATCTTAAAAACTACACTAAAACATTCAAATTTCATATTTGGAAAAATTCAATTTTCAAACTTTGAAAGTTCAAGTTTCAACAATGATTGTCTACGACTTCAACGAAATATCAATAATACTTCATAGTAATTTCAATAACTATGATAAATCAATGACTTAAAATAATTCTTAATTTTGCTATATACAATCATGGCACCACCAAAAAAATATCTTGGTGATTTGGGGATAAAGGAGTATTCTCTAATAATTGTGTTTTGACTATTTGATAAAAATGATCCTGATTGATAAGAAAGACAAAGAGTTAAAACTTCGAGAGTTGAAGAAAAAAATGTATTCGTGCAGAAAGACAGGAGACATGTGACTAAGAGCAATTTCAGGAGGAGGATGTTGTAGTGATTTAAACACATTATAGATACTTTCTTCATTTTAAAATACGTAATTATTTTTTCACTAATATTGATTACTGGGCTTTATATACATGCATAAGAAACTAGCAAATAAGTTTGTAATAACTGAGTACAGCTGATGCCCTATGTAAGATGACTCATAGAAACTCTACAAGCCTGTATTTTCATTATTCTTTCGTTTGAGATTAAATCAGAAATAGTTTGCAACTAGTGATTGCAATTATTATTATATTAGTGTTGTTTTTATTGTTGTTATTAAATTAACATGACATATACATGGAAAACACATATATTAGATTAATTTCATAAAAAATTAATAATAAATTAGGACAAAAACTTTTATTTGGACAAAAAAAACTTTTACAGTAGACATTCAAAATAAATAAATAAAAGTAAAATACTCTTAAATTATGTAGAATTAAACAAACAGTTCCTTAATTAATATGTTGTTGATCTTTATCAGTTTAACCACTAAGATTTAACAAAAAATCTTCTTTATTGAAAATTACTTAAAAACAAGAGGACAAATCAAATAAACCATACACATGAGTTGACAAATTGCATTTTGCTCAAAATCAAATATTATCACATTGTAAAATAACTAAGAGTTTGAGACAGTAAAAAAATAAATGTATGCAACTATCAATGACTTTGTATATCAAATAATACAAATATAATTATTTAATCTATTATCGAATTATTGATTAATCCGTTAAGAAAAAACCTAAAATTGTTAAAAATCGATAATCGAATAACAAAAAAAAATTAAATCATTACTACGACAACAACATAATACCAAGTGAAATGCCACAAATAGGGTCAGGAGAGGGTAGAATGCACGCAAACCTTACTACTACCTCATAGAGATAAAGAGGTTGTTTCCTGGGAACCCTCATCTCAAAAAATCAAAAGCAGAATAAACTAGATATGGGAAAAATAGAACAAATAGCAAAGGAAACAAAGGGAACGACTAATAGCGAAAAGTACATGATAATCTGCAAATACAATAGTAATAACATATATAACACGACTAAAGACAATATAAAATATAAAAGCACGACTAAACCTCCTACCCTACTAATACTCTAAATCGCAACTGAAATTGCTTAATCAATAATTCGTAAGCGATAAATCAATATTTTTTTTCAATTCAAACAATCAATGTTTATGTCCTTTGAATAAATATGAGTTGATAATAATTATCATTTTCACTCGGAATTATTAATATTAATCACAAACATTAATTTTTTTTAGTAATTATTATTGCGCAATTAACATTATTAATCATTTACTTCATTAACCATCATTGCAAGTCATCCATTGTTAATGTAAGCTATCACATACATCGTTAATTATTATTTTATTGCAATATAATGACAGTAATTACATATTTTTTATTTTGAATATAATCAAATGTGTACTCATATTCATATTTGTTAATAGACTTCTCCTTTTAAGATATTTATATTTTGCAACTTTCATACTTAATTATGGGGAATCATTTGTAGATTTAGACTATAATATTCTCCATTTAGAAGCTTCTTCTGAGTGACATTGTTCATTAAGCATATTTTATGTGTCATACACGTGTCAATTTAAATTATTTATGTGGCAATGAGATAAAAGAAATCAAAAAATAAAATTTTTAAAAAATGAATTACAATTATTTTTTTTATAATAACTGTAAAATATTATCTCAATTGCTATCGAGATTTCCTCTTCGGGGTTGAGCATTGGATCCCGCTTCAAAGTCTTTATGGGATATGGCCAATTTCATTACATGATATAGAAAGATGGATTTGAAAGTAACAACTGGTTTGGATGGTGATTTTCCATGGTATGGTATAGTTAGCAAGAAAATCATATTTGTTTTGATTGTTTCATTAATTATATAGTTAGCAAGAGAAAATTCTTGTTTGAAAAAACCCAAGGCTAAATCAAGATTCAATTTTGTATATCAGATTGACCCGG
Organism: Solanum virginianum; assembly: GCA_000787875.1. Lineage (NCBI taxonomy): Eukaryota > Viridiplantae > Streptophyta > Magnoliopsida > Solanales > Solanaceae > Solanum > Solanum virginianum. The sequence goes on from DF358501.1 coordinate 67,942, forward strand.
GTATCATCACCCAAGTAAAATTTTAGCCCCAACCCAATCAAAGAGTTGTGTCACGACCCGCCAATCTTCCATAAAAAGAAGGAAGAATTTAGAGTCAAGGAAAAAAAACTAGAGTTTTGGAAAGGTTCCTAAAAGACTTTAGAACATTATGGATAGAACTCGAAGTTCCTTGGAAAACTCTATAACATTGTGGATAGAACTTGAAACTCCTTGGAAGACTCTAGAATGTTATAGTAAAATCACGTAGATACTTAGAAAAATCTAGAGTCATGCAATCAAGACTTGGAAAGTCTTAGAGAACGCTACATGTGTAAAAAATTCTAGAATAGGAACTTGAGTGTAAATAGTGAGGAACTTGTAAATAATTATTATTTACAATTTAGCCTCTAAGATGTGGTATAAATAGGAGATCATTCATTTGTAAGACATTAACTCAAAATTTGTAAAATATTCTTCAAGCAATACAAGTTTTCTTTTTCTACAAAAGCTCTATTAGTCTTCTTAATCTATCATTTCCAGGATTAAAATACGAAAAATTTAATTTTTACACTAATCAATACAAAATCAACCTGCAAATGCAATTTTTACACTAATCAATTCAAAATTTTGTGAATTTTTGACTTTTCGTAAATTTTTAAAAAATTTCCAAGTGTGGCTTCTCATCCACTCCGCATCGCGAAAGGGGCGCGGAAACCTCACTGTTTTAAGCTCACTTGGACAAAAATAATTCACGCTTTTTTGAGTAAAAGTCGAGTCGAGACCATTTTCCAACTCGATTTTTTGCATTAATCGCAAATTCGATCTGTAAACTCATTGCTAAATGCTCCAAAATGGGTTCCTACGATAGCATGGAATATGCACAAATAGCATTTGATAGTTTCTGTAGTAGTAATGAGGAAGGTTATGATAATATATACAAGTTCAACTCGTTGATTAAAGGGTATTCTTTAGCGGATTTGTTTTATGATTCTGTATTAACTTATGTTAGAATGGTTGTTAAGTGCATGGAGCCTGATGGGTATACTTTTCTTACAACTAAAAAAAGGAATCTTTGGAACAGGCATGCAATTTATGAGACTACTAACTGGCCATGATAAAGCAGCTATCCCGATACACACTTTCCACTGTTGTTAATTCAACCTCTACATGCAAACTTCTTCAGCATTTCGATCATTGCAACTTGGATAACGACTATCACTCCCACTTGGACTCTCATATGGCATAGTATCTTTAAAATATACTAGCTCCATACGTGGCGATTCTAGAACGAAACTACGAAGTGAATTAGAGTGAATCGTTTGAACAATTCAGGTGAGTAGTAAAAGATCTTGATCAAGACGTAAGACAACATAATGAATTCCAAGCATTCAAACAGCGCCTGACTCACCATTTGCAAAGACTAGAGTTGGCAGAACTTCATTATCTGTATCGGAAGTTTCTCACGTTTGACTGGGCACTTGAGAGATTTACGAACATAAAGAAAAGGCTTGATCGATTAAATTTAGTGAAGAGGTAGAGTTGAAAATAAAAGAGCACAAAATATGTTTTAATACCTGAAATAAAAATAGAATCTCCTTTCACAATTATGTTAGCACCCCATTGGCTCTTTCGTATTTGATTTTACCTTTGCTTATAGTTCAACAAGATGTAGATATTGAGGTTATTAAATTACTGTTTGTTTTTTGATCTAAGAATTTCTATCAAATTCATTGTTTATATTAGTTGATTTTAGTTTGATTTGCAATAGAACCAAATACAAGCACTAGACTTAGTGTAGTTTTGTAGTTTAAATCAAATTAGTTGATTAGATAAGCCTAACCAAAGAATTTTTATCAATAAAATTGTATTTGTATTTTTGATATTCGATCATTCAATAAAACAATGACATTCTAATTTTATTTGTATTTGAATACGCTGTAAATTTGATTATTGACTGAAGAAAATCTAGACAAATACTTGCATGACACAATTACTCAACTAAAATAGACAATTACAAAACACTTAAACTAAGAGTGAAAACATAACCCAAGAGTGAAGATATGTGTTAATCACACCAACATTGCTGCTTTTGAATTTATGATTTAATCATGGACGTGAAACAGGTTCTTTCTATAGGTAGGAATATACAACACTAGAAAACATAATCATTCGTTATAGCAAATGCATATCCAAAATTGGATTAGATTTTGAAGTCATCTATATATATAAAGAAACGAAACCCACTCCACGCACAATAACGATACAAAATCACCAGAATTAAAATAAAAAATACTCAAAATATATTTGATAGTAAGTATTAGGAATAATAATCCATGGATTAGTTGATGATATTAATTAGTACAATGTTTGATAAAATTTTTGGATCATGTATAATTAATCCCTCGTAGTTAATCCCACATACATGGTATTAGTTAATACCTCCCATTTGATGGTATTAGCTAATACCTTGGATTAATACCATGTGATTAAATACATACAGACACAAATATCCCTCAAATTCTTTTATATTTTTTCATTTTTTATTTTATATTTGTACTTTTGTATTAGTAAATTTATTTAAATAAATCAGCTTACAAATTTTATTTATTTGCAGGTTCATATTTTTATAATATAAAAATAAATAAATTTATCATGTCAAAATTTTAAATTTTATTTATTTGCAGGTTCATATTTTTATAATATAAAAATAAATAAATTTATCATGTCAAAATTTTAAATTTTATTTATTTGTAGTTTCATATTTACATAATACAAAAAAAATATTTTGACATGTCAATTTTATTTTATAACTAATTTTATTAATACAACATAAAGTTCAATGATATTAGATATATTCTCAAAGTTGAGTGACCTCGCAAGATATAAACATTATATTAAAATTACAACTTCCAAATTTTTGGGTGTAAATATAGATTATTGTTTACCATCTTTTCTATTCTATTTATATATAAGTAAATAAGGCAGCAACTTTTGGTCGCAGCTGCTTGCTTGAGCAACTTTCGACTGTCCTGCCTGTTTCAACTGCCTGTTTCTTCGCCTTTATTATATAGGGCCAATAAAAAATATTTCATGAGCCTTTTAATTTAATCTTTTCAAGGCAGCTACGTATTAACGTGTTTGCGTCAATTACTTCATAATATTTCTTTAGCTGCTCAATTATAATTTTACAATAATTTTTGAAATATAGATAAAAATCTTCGATGTTACATAAATCGATATTAAAAAAATAATTTATATTGCGACCTCCGATGAGCCAACAAAAAATAATTTGTGAGATTTTCAATTTAATCTTTTCAGGGCAGCTGTGTATTGACATGTCTGCTTCAATGACTTCATAATATTTCACTAGTTGTTTCAATTATAATTTTACGATATCTTCTAAAATATATAGAAAAAATATATTGACGTTACATAAATCGAGACTAAAAAATAATTTATATTAGGTCTGTACTAGCACGGGCCTTCGCCACTAGTTTAATAATAGATGGTCTATCTTTATTAAATTAAAGTTTGATATTTCATTAGTGATAAATTTATTAAGACTACAATTATTTATTCTCAAATAATTTAAGTGAGAAAATAACAAAAATAATGACAAATTATTATTTTCTTAACTAATTAAAAATCACAAAAAAAAAATTTTAATCTAATAACATGAAATAGAAAATCTTATAATAGTTCATAGAGACAATTGAAATTTTTTTTTTATATAATTTTAAAATAAGTATAAAATTAAATAGAAATAATAAATAGAACATATTATAAAAATAATCCTAATATAATTAATCTTACATTACTAATCTTTACATTATTCATTTTTATACCAACGAAACAATTGTAATTTAAGACCCGAGTAAGCAAATGGCTTGTGCGAAGCGAAGAGAACTATCATTATCCAAAAAGGAAAAAAAAAAAAAGAGAAAACTATTAGAAAAACCATCTGACCAGTCACCGATTAGACAGACCCATCACCCACGCTGCCACGTCAACAGTCTCTCTCGAAATTTCCACCTGCCTAACCAGTAAACCAGTTACTACATATATAATTGACTCCTCTCTTTCTTTTCCATCTTACCAAACCCTCTCTTTTACTTTCCCTTTTCCATGGCTCGTCTTCTCTCCAATTCCTTAACCCGAAACCTGACCCGACCCGTATTCTCCCCACCTCTTCCCCTCACTCTCCGTCACCGTTCAAACTCCAATCGCTCCGGCAGTGGATCCGGCGACGGTGAAGGTGATTCACCACCTCACCCTCAGTTAATCGAGATCGACCTTGATTCCTCATCAACCGAGGGTGGGATTGGGAAGTTAGAGGAGGTAATCCATTCGGTTATCGTGAGGCGTTCCGCTCCAGATTGGTTACCCTTCTTGCCTGGATCCTCATACTGGGTCCCACCTCCACAACCGTATGTGAAGGTAGGGGGTATACATAATCACCGTGGTGATTTTGATCCTCAGAGGATACTAGAGGTTGTTGGGAAGATGGCAGCTGTGAAGAGTCATTTTGGTTCAGCTTCTTCAATATCGGCTTCTTCGTTCTTGTCAGAGGATGAAACCAGGTCGGTTTCTCGTGTTCGTGGATGGCCCTCGTCCTCATTTTTTACTGGAGGTATACATTTTTTGTTTTAAAAAGGAGGAAACTTTATGGATTTTTATGTTTTACCTTTAAGTATTTGCTTTATACTAAAGTCTCCCACATTTACTTGTGGGATTACACTGGATATATTGTTGTTGTTTTGTACTCACCGTCCTATATTAGTTGTCCACTCTCTCTTTTACAAGACCCTTAAAATTTACTCCTTAAGAAGCTGTTTTGGAACTTCACCAATTTGTTTACACTTAAAAAAACAGGATCAGTTGTAAGGATAAAATGAGAAAAATTTAATTAATTCTATCATGGTTTTGTAAATTGACAAATAGTTTGGAACAGCTATTCATAATTACATGGACAACTAATATGGGATGGAGGGAGTAATGTTTTTCTTTTTTTGGGGGTGACATTTGAGAAGTAAAAATAGTTGCTCTCTTTGTTTTTAGCCCTCAAAGATTGGATTTTGAGGTAATATATATGCTTCAAATGCTATTAAGACCTATTTTGGTGAAACTGGTTACCTATAGCTGATATCTTTCGAGTATGTAAGTGTTGATTGCCCTTAGCTTAGATCAAGGAGATACCTAATAGTTTACTTAAATGATTCCTACAAAAGATGTCATGGATTCATATAACAGGTGTAGACTCATGTAGGATGGAAGACTGGTTATTACTTTTGAGTAGAACTGATTAAGATGCTTTTACCAACACAAACTTATTGTATACAATTGGGAAAACAATTGAGATCATCTAGGGATGTTAGTGATTTTGTACTTGACTTTTTCTGTATTTTGCCTATCAACATCTCAATTTTTTTTACTTATGCTTATCATCGAGCATCGCCAACTGATGCACCCGAAAAATGGTTTAAATTTTGTGTGCTTTGGTAGAGTATGTTGCATGGGAACTATTTCCTTGGAGGATTATGGTAAAATAGAGCCTAGCTGTAGATTTACTCTTACTGGGTTGCAGGGGGCTTGTATCTACATAACCGAAAATAGATATTCTTGAATTTCCCAAAATGAGGGATATGCAAGTTTGGAGGTATTTTTTTATTAGAACTGGGAGAATTAAGCCACTTGAAGAGGTATTTATAACTTTGTTCATTATCATACTGAAAAAGAATTAAGATCTTATATCAGATACAGCATCCACCTGCTATTGGGGCATGTATAAACTTTTGCTGACTGAGATATGTGCGTGCAATCATCTAAGTGGATGTTGAGCCTGAAGCTCAATCAAACTGTTGCCTAAGCAAACTTGCGCAGTTATTTATCTAAGCCGTCTATTTCAGAGAAATCTCCGGCAGTTCCAAACCAACTATAGCTTTGTGCATGATCTAGTGCCAAATGAGATGTAGAATCTTAAAGCAGCATCCCAAACTCAGAAAAAATATTAAACACTACGAGGATAAACTTTCTCCAGAGTTGTGAGGAAAGCATAAAATACCCCAACATGAAGAGGTCAAAACCAAACTTTTAAAGTAGAAGGTGAAATGCACCTTTGTCACTCCTGAGGAACGTAGGAGGTTAAGTCCATCATGATGTATTTTACAACACCATACTAGTGCCTGATTGCTACAAGATTCCATAGGAATTATCCTGTCAGCTTCCTGTTTTCAGCTTTTTCTATTTCTTGTGATTGTTTATAGCTAATGCATCCTATTCCTCTGGGCACTAATTCGTCCTATTAAGAATCCATTGTAACAGTTGTACTTGAAAAAAAGAAATCTACTTCAGAGTTGATGTTATTGATAGCTCAACTGATTTGTCACATAATCACCTTGTTTTGATGGAAAGATTCTTAGTGGTGTTCCTTTCTCACTTTGCTCATTGTCTATGATCTGGAAATGATTTTAACTTTGTTTTTTCTTTCAAAAGATAAACTTTAACTTCATTGGCTAACTTAATATTCTCTCTATCCCATTTTATGTGGCACCTTTTGACTTGACACTGTGTTTAAGAAAAAAGAAAGACTTGTGAATTTTGTGGTCTAAAATCATCCGTAGATATTTGTGTGGTTGAAAATGATTTCATTACGGGTTAAAAAAAATTTAAAGTTAAATTATTTCTAATTCTAGTAAGGTGACGTTCTTTTTAGGCCGGACTAAAAAGGAAAATGTGTCACATAAAATGGGACGGATAGAGTAATAACTTTGAATTTTAAGTAGAACAAAAAAGATAAAAGAAATTTTGAAAAATTATTTTGGTAAGGGTAAAAGGAGAATTTAGAGTATCTCTTTTTGGGACAAACTAAAAAGGAAGCATGCCACTTAAATTGCAACAGGGGGAATGGTAAACAAGGACATTTATTTTCTTCGATTTGGTTGAGAGCTACATTATACTATTTACTATATTCTGATGAACTTTTGTTCTTTTCGTAAGTCGCACTGATAAGATGAGGGAAGCGCGATGGTTTGGACATGTGCATAGAAGGAGTACCGATGCTCCTGTTAGGACGTGCGAGGGGTTGGTTTTGGGAGTTACACGGAGGGGTAGAGGTAGACCAAAGAAGTACGGGGGGAGGTGATCAGACAAGATATGGCGGAACTTGATCTCACTGAGGACATGGCCTTAGATAGAAAGAAGTGGAGGTCGCGAATTAGAGTAGTAGGCTAATTGGTTGTTTTTGAGATGAGGGTTCACATGAAACAACCTCTCTATTTCTATGAGGTAGTGGTAAGGTCTGCGTACATTCTACCTTCCCCAGACCCCGCTTGTGGGATTCCACTAGGTATGTTGTTGTTGTTGTAGCAGTAAGTCGCACTGCAAGGTCATATATAAGAAGAAGGATCTACTTCAACTGATATGCCCTTGGGCACGACCATACGTAAAATAGAAATCACACTTGGAGAGATCGACAATGAGCTAGAGCAGCAGGGAGTCATCAAAAGAGCTAAAAGCATTCTCTATGTATGAAAGCACCAAGTATAATTGCCTATGAAAGAGCAGCTTATTTTGTAACAGATTTCAACCCCCCTTTGGGAAGTAGTAAGGGGAAGGACAACTAAGCAACTATGCTACTATTGGCACTCTAAACTGGAAACTACAACTGGAAATCCAACTTTAGGTAGTCATTATGATCAAAACTCGCTCTCTATTAACAGACCAGCTGATCCCTCTGTATAGCGTACTCTGGGATTGGAACGAGGACACATTTGGTTGTGAACTCCCATGTGAAAATTTTCTATTCATCAGCGGAATAGCTGAAATGTAATTGTATTGAAACAAGTGGGTCATAAATGGAAAAAGAAATCTTAATTTCCTTCACCTAGAATACTTGCAGCATGTTCTTTGGGATGTCTCATATTTTGTCTTGAGAATGTGGTGTCCTTGCTATATATGTTTAAATAGGTTGATATCTCGTGGAGATGGGAAAGTAGTGGAGTTCTAAGACGCCCTTATATGTGTGTATTCCCTCAATATTTAGTTATATTGTCTCTGGCAACATTTTGGTGGATCAGAGTTGCTGCTGTACCTGGAAGTACAACGATGAACCTATCTAGCAGCTCTATGGGATAGTTGTAATGGCAGCATTGATGATATTCTTGGCATTTCTTCCTACTTGCAGGAAATACATTCCCAACCCCAGTGCAGGTGGTGGAAGTGGAGGTGAAACTTGAGGACCAGGCTTATGATTCTAAATCTGAGGATGAAGGATAAATGACCTGTCTGTGTAGTGAGCTTCTGTAGTAAGTTGTTTATCAGTACTTGCATTTTGTATGTGCATCTACTTTTTCCATCTAAAGGGATCTACTTTTAATCTATCAATTCTAGTTGTAAGTCATTTTATCCTAGCGACTTGTGTCACTGTTACATCTCATGAAATTCCCTTTTCTAAGCCAGGGTAAGGCTAGTTGTTTCTTGGTTGACCTAGTTTATGTTTTACAACTTAAACAAGATTTATATAGTTTTGATAATACAATTTGGTTCATCTTAAAAAGTGGTAAGATGTGCATTTCTTTAACAGTATATATTGTTGAATTGCAGGCTTAGTAACCTTGTAAATTCTTTGAAAACCTGGAAAACATAAGCAGCTGCTTACCTCATGAAGGACGAGCACAAGCAAAGTTACACAGATGAGAGTTTGGGGTTTAAGTTGTTCCATCTGCGCTCTTGTTCGATTTAGGGGTTCAATACTCAGCCTACCTAGAAAAAATCTATGTATTTATGGTGTTTGAACTATATGATCTGGAAAATAATCAGCCTGTTAAGTTTAATGCTGTTTGCTTTATGTCTGATGTGTTTGCTATGGCTTTAACCTGTTGTCTGTGATATTGTCATCTATTACAGCCCTTAGAAAAGATACTTGATAGATGTAATATAGACTATGTTAGCATAAGATAATTTGGAGCTTAAACGGACAAAGCTGCACCAGTATTAACCTCTTTTACTCCAAGATCTGTTAAAAATTTTGCAAGCTCAAATTTAGTTTTTAACATGACCAATCCACAAAACCGTCACACAATCGTTTAATTAATTCTCAAAACATTCAAACTTTATGGTTTTCTTTTTTTCATTCTAAAACCTTTGGTATTTACCACAAGAATTAATCGAAGAAGATTGTTGGAAATTCTTATGGAAAATGCTTCATCTATCATGAACACAAATATTACTAAGAAATTTTTATACGTTGAAGCATATCAAAAGACATGGATATTTTACTCGGTATGCGCGTATCACTTATGATTCAACAAGCTCTTCTGTTATAAAACTAGGAGTCAAAATCTGACAAAGATAATATAAACCTAACATAAATTATGAGTGATAAAAGGAAGAAAGTTTTCCTTTTTTTTCCATCCTCTTTCCATAGCATTAGATAATATATATATTTAATGGAGGAAAATCATCTCATTAGATTATGGCAATATTCAATGATATACCAATGGCACTGTCAAGTTAATGATAATTAATGAGTGAAAATGTTTGTTATTAATTCAAGAGTAACGTTTTGAAAATGATAAAAGAATGATGGTCAAGCCTAATCAAGGAATAATAAAAGGTCTATTATAAAGAGTATTAAAGGTGATTAATAGCTAATAAAGAATAAATAATATTTATAATTTATTTTTGAGATATTAAATAATATTTTTGTAACAATTTCCTGCGTATCTCAAAAATAACACTAAGAAATCGAATAAAATAAAAAGTTTTGTTGAATTTTCACATAGGAGTATAATGTATATGTGAAGTTCATAACTTCTCCAATTGAGGTAACATAATGTTACAACGTCACGAATTATATAGAAAATTTTAAACCATAACTAAAAGTAAAAAATAAATTTAAATATTTTAAAAAATATTTTAACAAGTAAAAATTACTCGTCTTACTCTAGAGTTCAGTTAATTATAATACTTAACAAATACCAATAATTTGCTGATATAAGAAATCAGAAATATTTTTATTTTTTACTTACTAAGAAGCGTGAATAAAGCAGCTCAAGCTGACACCTATTCGTTAACATGTCTGCTTTTTTGTTGTTATTATATGAGAGCCGTAAAAATAATTTGTGGGTTCATTAATTTAATATTTTCAAAACAGCTTCATTATATTTCTTCAACTGCTACAGTGATGATTTTACGATACTGCTTCAATTATGATTTTGCAATATTAGCCATGATAAATTATTTTTGTGAGTTTCTTAATTTAATATTTCCAAAGCAACTCGATTATATTTCTTCGGCTGCTTCAATTATGATTTTATAATATTAGCCCTCACAAATTATTTTCCGTGGCTCTAATAAATTATTTTTGTGAGTTTTTGAGACCTACAAAAATAATTTGCGTGTTCATTAATTTAATAGTTTGAAAACAGTTTCATTATATTTCTTTAGCTGCTTCAATTGTGATTTTGCAATATTAGCCATAATAAATTAATTTTTTGTGAGTTTCTTAATTTAATATTTTCAAAACAGCCTGATTATATTTTTTTGACTGTTTCAATTATAATTTAACAATATTTGCCCTCATAAATTATTTTGCGAGCTGTCTGCTTCTTCACCATTATTATACGAGACCCCCTAAAAAAATTTGCAGATTTCTCAATTTAATATTTCCAAAGCAATTTAATTATATTTCTTTCATTGCTTCTAAAATTTAAAAATATATACAAAAAATCTATTTGCATCATAAAAATTAAAATTAAAAATATATATTGGGCCTGCTCGTACGGACGCTTGTGACTACTATATAACTAAGTATAAAATTAAACAATTTAAGATGGTACCAAGCAAATTTAGATGTTTATAGAAGGAAAAAAAATGAAGAAAATTATTTATACACCAAAAATGTGTAGATGATTGACCAAAATAAACTTACGTGGCTTGTTTCTATTGGATAAAATAGTGAAAAATTACGTAGCTAAAATAGAGAACAAAATTAGAAGGAAAAAAATAAAAAAGGGCGAGCAAAACTCCGATCTTCAAGAACGAGAGGGGCAAAAAGAGAAAAA
>DF358501.1:79020-91268 GCA_000787875.1 Solanum virginianum
TTCAAGAACGAGAGAGGCAAAAAGAGAAAAAAAATTGAGAAAGCTTCAATGGCGGAAGAACATGAAAGTTACAGCTCAACCTCGGGACAACCATCGTCTTCTTCTGCTTCTGTCTATCAAAAATCTCTAGAAGACATCCTCAAGAAACAACCCCAGGTGCCCATTTTCTCAATTAAGTTTTTTTTTCGGTGATTTCAAGAATTGAAATTGGTAGAAATTGTTTGTTGGGTATGTTTGGTATGAACTTGATTTGAATTTTTTGGGGTTGTTTCTCGTTTTGGGTATTGAATTAACTGCTTTGGTTGATGGATGTACAGTAGAATTTTATTTTTTTGGTGGGAATTGTTATAAGGTTATGTTATTTGATGTTAATGTTTTTGGCTTAAAGAGTCCTTTTTGTATATCTATGATTCAGAAATTCCATAAAAACCTGGTCTTGATTGTATCATCTGTGTTATCCATTTGAGTTGTGGTGGAGGTTCAGCTTTTTCTTGTTTTTATGCCAGTAGATTTCCTGAATTTTTCAGTTTTAGAGAAAATTTGATCTTGGTCTAATGTTTGTTATTACAGTTAAATTTGAAGCTGTTGATATGGGGAAAACGTTTAGTAGGATAGATGTATGCGGTTTGAAGTTCCTGCGTGTGGGGGTGGGCGGGTGAGGGAAGATACAGTAAGACCTCAACTTAGAACCTGCTCCCAGAGTCAACAGCTGTGCCTTCCCAATTTGCTCTCAGCTTCTAGTTGAAAGTGGAGTGTTCGTGTGCCAGGAAACCTTCTGTTGTCGTTTTTCGGGCTTTAATCTTTGAAGTTCAATGTCTTTTAAGTGTCCAAACTTTCTGACCGTTGTAAAGCAGCGTTACACACGTGTCCTTGGGTGTCGGTTTGTTTATATACCTTAGCATGTGTTTGTGAGTGGAAGTGAGCTATAATGAAGAGAAGTACAATGTCTTGGAAGCTACTTATCTTGAATAAACCTAATGAAGTTCTAAGTTCTTGATTTGCTTGATTTTGATGTCATTATCGGGCATCCAACATTCTTTATTTTAAACAAGTAATTATGGCTCGAACATCGGTAGGAGTCAATGTCATGCTTTCGCACAGGAGGATGTTATATGAAGCTACATCTGCCAAAACATGTGCTGAATAGGAGACGTGTTAAAAAGGAAATTTATCTTATCTAGGAAAGGACAAAAAAGGTTATTTTTTGGGTGGCGGTGGGGGAAGAGGTAAAAACTTACCCACACTTGGTATTTGCCGCAAACCAGGAAAAAAGATGTCATTTTAACTTTCCAGGGCCATGAAATGCTATTGATTAACTGCATAATCCTGTGCCTTTGGGAGAGTAACATTACAGATTGAAATGTAGAAGTTGTAAATAGTCTATCTAATGTTGAGCCTATCTTGCTTTTCTTAATAAATTGATGTGTCGGTGACTGTTTTCGCTTCATATGTGAGGATGCGATTCCATTTGGAATCTTCTTTTTTCTTGTGTTGCACCCTTTGTTATAGTCATGATGTAGTGGGTAATCGGAGATTGGTTATCAGTTACATTTTTGTACTGATTGAGACTTGAACCCGATTTCGCACATTGAGGAGAAGGAAATTTCCGAACAGCCTGATACTGCCCTGGGAATTTAAGACCCAAGAAATAGCTTATTTAGCTCTATACCTCCCACTTGACTCAAATTTCTTTCCTTTTTTTTTAAAAAAATTTTTTTTTGACTTCTACATTTTGATATGTTTAATCATACAAAATAAGGAAGAAGTTGATGCGTTTATCCAAATTGCTTGTAGCATTCTTCATTTTGGTTTAAAGCACGAGTATCCTATAAATTTGGTTCTCCAATTTATCAAATTAAATGTGTATCTCTTTATCCAACTTGTGGACCCTAACAATCCCATCTTTAGAGTAAAATTTTTCATCAAATCCTACCTTTCCTTCAATCTGCTTTTAGGGTGCGTGCATCAAGTGAAGATTAATGGATTCATAATTTGGAAGAGTTAATTTGAAAGATACATTTCTGAACTTGATTGCACCACTCAGGACAATTGCTGAATTTGGCAGTATTATAAATCTTGGTCCATGTCTTAACAATACTGTCATGCGAGTTGTCTTTAGTATGCCCATTGATGTAAAGAGGATTTACTGGCTACTTTTTGGTAGGCAAATGCCTTTGCAACTTTGAATTTTTTTTTTTTGTGAAAGAAAATGATTACTTGCATTTGAGAATTTATTCGCTAATTCTCTTATCTGTTTTTACTGCTCCCATCATTTAAGCGTTCACCGTTGTTAAATTATCAGATGCTCCAAGCCATGTATCCCACACTGCTCCCTGGGGCTTTCGGTATGCAGCCAATCCAGGAGGAGTTGAACCATGGACCAGGCCTTTATGCTGTACCTGTTGCCCCTTTTATGGGACAATATGCAGGGTTTCCACCAAACACTCTTATCCCATTTACTTATGCTGTACCTACGTAAGTGTCCGTGAGACTTGAGATCTAGCTTCTGATGTATAAGTTGTCATCATCGTCATCATCTTGCATAACCTCTGTAATTGACAGGGCCGACTTCTCTTCCAGCATGGAACAACACAGGAATTAAACTGTCTAGTCTTAAAGTCAATTTATGTTTCCTTATTTTCCATTTTTTCATTGGATTAATGCATCATATTCAGTTAGATGTATCTGCCTAGGACTCAGGTTCTTGACTCCATATTTGATGAAGCAAGAATTGTGGATTTCTGCATAGTATTTCGATGCTTCTCTATTCAGGAATACGACATGTCAGGCTTTTAAGAAATTCTCTGCTGCATCATTAGAAGTGTGTTTTAATCAATTTTGGTCCATTTCTTGAAAAAGTTGTCAAGCCCATAGCACTGGCGGATTAACACTTCTGGATAGATGGCAACTAGAGTTGCTGCAGCATAGAATACTCCAACCCCCCCTTAAAAGTCATCCAAGATTAGGAAAATAAAAATAAATAGAATGAGAATAATGTCAAAAATGACGATGGTTACCTGTTGCAAATCATTTAAGTTGGAATGAGGATGATTTAGTATTTCTTGGTTAAACCTACAGATCTGCTGTTAAGAACTTTTTGGCACCTTCCAAGTTCTCTTTATTTATGCTAGAAATGTTTGAAACCCCTTTGACTTGTGCATTAATTTTTTAGCATTGAAGTCTAAACTAGCAAAAAGAACTACGATGCCATACTTCCAACCAAGTTGGGGTTGGCTATATGAATCCTCATTGATCATGTTGCTCCATTTTAGGTTAAATGACATTAACCTAAAACACTAGGGATGAAGCCATAAAAACTTCTCGTGTACCTGGAAACTTGTAGTTATATATCCAATCATTTGCATGTCATGTTATTAGTATCTTTGTTTCCTTCATTTGTCTCTACAGTCTGACAAAACATGAAGCCCCAGTGTTGAGTACTTAAGCCAGAAGTATTAGAAGTTGTGCTTTTTAGTTTCTTAAAAGGGTTACGTCCATAAAAAAACCTATTTGAGCAAAGCCTTATTAGTCTCTCCTTTCTAAAATAAAAAAGCATGGCTGTTCTTGACAGTGGACCTAGTGTCCAAGAAAATGGCGCAGTAGGTGAGGAGCAAGGTCAGATGGGACAGCAGCAGCCTCAGCAGCAACAACAGCTTGGACCCCAACGACAAATAGTTGTCAGAAGATTCCAAATTGCATTTCAGCTAGATCTCTTGCTTATTTTGAAGCTGGCTGCAGTTATCTTTTTGTTCAATCAAGATGGGTCAAGACAGAGGCTTGTTCTGCTTGTATTTCTTGCTTCACTTGTCTACCTGTAAGTAGTTGTCAATTATGATCACTTTTATGTCCTTTTCATTTATTTGTTTAATTTTCAATTTCAAAAAAAATAAAAATTTATTTGTTTAATTTTCTCTGATGTGCATTATCGAGCCAAGGAGCGGTCTCGCTACCTCCACGAGGTAGGGGTAAGTATGCGTACAGTCTACCCTCTCCAGACCCCGCTTATGGAACTACAGTGGGTTTGTTCTTGTTGTTTATTTATTATATTAATTATTAACATTTGGTCGTAGAAAACTGTTGTGATCATTGAATTTTTTTTGGGATGCATCAAGTTCTGCAAAGTAGAGATTATTGAGTAACAAATTTGGGGATAACATTAATACGTAGATACTTGTCAACATAACCTGTATGAATGAGAATGTGGATATACTAAAAGACAATAAAGTTCCTCTTTCCCTTGGAACCAAAGCAGCTGAGTTGTCTCTACCTTTGCTTTTCATTTGTAATGTTCTCCGAAATAGTATTCAGATATGCACTTGCTTTTTATAGTCTATCATATCCCACATTTCCTTGGTTCCTTTCATGGGCATAGTTCTGTACTTTTGCTGGTTCTTTCTGTGTCCTTCCATTCTCTCTTTGCTCCATTGTGGAATGCTAAAGCAAATTGTTCATTGTCTTGAAGGTGAACCCTCTAGCTTTTCTCCCGATCATTTCAGCTGGTTTGCTGGTCCCATTAGATATGTTTCCGTACCATAGTAATCAACTTGAACAAGGGTGCGTTTGGTATGAAGGAAAATGTTTTTTGAAAAAATGTTTTCTGGGAAAATAAATGTATTCCCTACTTATTTTCTCGTGTCCAATAAGTAAGCAAAAAATATTATCCTGAAAGCATTTGTATATAATTTGGACAAATACTATGTGAAGTGGGGGTGGGTAGGTAGTGGTGTGGGATGCTAGGGATGAGCGCCATGGGGATGTGGGTAAAGATTAGGTGGGTTGGAGGGTGGAGAGGTCACAATCAATGTGGAGTGTCACTAGTAGAGCTTGTTTTTCCTACATCCATTAGGGAGCTCATTTTCCTCATTTTTAAGGAGCTTGTTTTCTTTGGGAAAATATTTGACCAACCGAACATAGGAAAATTAGAAATTTCCTTCATACCGAACCCACCCTAGGTGTATTTAGTGCTATAACGCCTCCATATTTTTTGTTAGTTTTTTTAAATGATAAAATCATATAATTTGCATTTTGGTTGAATCACCTATGAAAGAGGGAGAACTTAGAACCCGTTTGGATGGCTTATTACTTATGGCTTATATTAGGAATTTTAGCTTATGACTTTTGACTTAATTTTGTTTTTTTAAGCTTAAAAGCACTTTATTTATCTTACCCAAACAATACAAAAGTTCTTAAAAGCTATTTTGTTGTAGAAGTACCTACAATAAGCCAATCCAAACAGGTTCTTACTATTGTGTTCAGTGAAATACGTCTTTTTTTTGTTGTGTGTTTTGTCATAAGTCACACCATATATTTCTGGTTGGTCATTGTAGATATCAAACTGGAGCTCTTGCACCTTTGGTACGGTGGCTTTCACAAGGAATGCAGAGGGCTGCTGCACCTCCCCAACCACCTAGGGCAGCTGTCAGGGCAGATAATGTACCAGGTGCTGGAAGGCAAGCAAATGAAAATGTTGCAGCCGGAGGTACTTCCGTTCAACTTATGTCAATGAATAGATAAACACATCTTAGATGTACATGGGACTCTGCCCTTGTTGTCCTGTTCAGCACCATCTTGGTGCATTCCCTTACATGAATAAAAGTTAACTCAAAAGAAAGATACAATACACTCTAGCCTGGAGTACTGATAAATCGACACTTGGTGCCTTTCTTTTTGTTGAGGTTTCAAGTTTGTAGTCCATCTTTTGTAAAACTAGCCGTGCCAATTTACCAACATTAACTGAATGTTGCTTCACGATGGTCCGGGAATGTCTGCATTCATGGATTGTTTCTAAATGTAATAGTTAATGTGGATACTGGGACTTGTCTCAACTCTTCTTTGTCATAATGTTCTAACAGAGGGACAACCTGGAGGTGAGAATGAGAATCAACAAGACAACGACGTAAATAGGGTAGGAGAAAATGAGCATGCAGTGGAACCTGGAGCTGTTGACGGTGGCAATCGCTGGTGGGGTATTGCAAAAGAGATCCAAATGATTGTGTTTGGCTTCATAACTTCCCTTCTTCCAGGTTTTCACAACATTGACTAGGCTGTACAGATCAAGTAGCAGTTGCAGATAGCAAAGAGGGATAAACAGAACTTTCCTTGTTTCCAAAATTTATAGTAGCCAATACTGTTGCTACCATATGTTTTGAGAGGACATCAAATGTATTACTAATAGATTGTTTTCTCTTCTATTTGGTATAGATCTAAATGATGATGTTATTCTTAATATGTTTGATCTGACCTTCTGTGCCTTAGATTGATTCTTTAACTTGATGTAATTGATACAGAAAGAATGATGCAAATATTCAAGTTTGAGAAGTTTTGATTAAAAATTAAGAAACTCACTTTAATATAAACTACAACTAGATGTAACGGTCAAGAAAGTAAACGTGCAGAAGAGTAAAGAGACTAGGACTGATGCAAGAATCGATCGGAGAAAACAAAGAAATGGAAGAAGATCGAGAGAATGGGAAGAACCACTGTCGTTCCCTTTAGATTTTCTTTCACTGGAAATGTTTTCAGTACATACAACAACAACTGATTTCCCCCAAATGTTACAAGCCAAATGTAAAGGGAATAAACTTTTCATATATAAAAAAATAACTCCTAACTTTTCAATAGTACAAAAATAACTCCCAACTTACTAAATAGCAAAATTTAACCCCAAAAATAATTCAAACGATCATGTCCAGTCCACCTCATTCTGCATCAAGGACACTCTTGATGGTGGCTTGCCCTGTGAACTTAGAGCCACACTAGCCTGTGTGACCAAGATCCTTGGGCTTTGAAATTCTGATTCTTCTGTTCATTCCAATTTTTGGTTATTGGTGTACTGACAGATGAAGGTACTGGCCTAGGCTAAAACTAGCTACCATTTCCATTACCTCTCTTTCCAACCTCATGATGGGATGTTTTAGCCCTTTTTTTTTTAATCTCCATTCTATCTTGTTTCCTTTCCTCATTGGTTTGTTGCACGTAGATCATCAACCTGCCTATGTTCATATCGTTCACAAGCATAGCTCATCTCCCATCTTTCTTTGGCCACTTATTCAACCCCCATCTTGCTTCTCATGTCTGCAACCATCTCATGAGCATTGCGAGACAACTGCATGAATTTAAGACCATACTCTTTCACCATTATGGGACCCTGCTTCAAATTCAAAAACTCTCTTACCTAAGCCTCTTTCAATTCCTTCGGGAAGAAACGCTCCAAGGAAGCTTCTTCAAACACTGCCTAAGTCAAAATCGGAGCACCCTCTCCTCTAACCTTTTTCCACTGGTCAAATCACAATCTGGAAACACCCTTGAGTTGGTTGGTAGCCAACTCAACAATATCAACATCGATCATGCGCATCAACGGGAAACACCTTCTATAGCTCATCAATGTAGTTCTCAGGATCCTCATTGGGTGTAGACCCTGTGAACTCAGGCGAATTCATTCTCAAGAACTCACAGACCCTGGATGTGTCTGGAGCATCCTGTCTGCCTGCCCCTGTTTAGCAATTGGTGTTGTAACTGCCTAGACCAAAGTCTGGATGACATGGCGAAGCTCAGCATTTGAGATGTCGTCTTGTGGTGGCTTTTCAAGGACGGCTGGGCCTATGGGTTCATCATGATCTTGGAGCTCAGGTTGGTCATCATTCTATCTAGCAGGGCACCGTCTTCCTCTAACAGCTCTTCTTGGAGGCGTGATCACAATTCTGCAAACGTGTAAAGCATGAATTAGAAACGAGTTTTCATAGAGTTTAACTCTATAGCACGAATCAGAATATGAAAGAAGTGTAACCTTTCCTAATGTCCTATAGCCTCCTACTTAAAATGTGGTGCACAACACAACCATAAGCAAGACTCTACTAGACACGAATTCATAGACTCTCCAAGACACTTGAACTTGGCTCTGATACAAAATTTGTCACGCCCCAAAAGGGTATTTTGGACACGATCGACACTCAGCGACTAATGTTAGTCCCCAAGAGAACCACTTGGCCTCATCACATTCATTCAATCAATATTTAACATGTCAGCAGAAGACTAAAAATAGTCTAAGGGTAGACAATCTCAATATATAAATGGTCAAATCAAGTCAAGGAGGCTAGTATGAAAGGTACTAGCTCAAAATAATATCCAGTCAAACAAATCAACTCTAGTCTATGAAGCCTCTATCAATTATTCAATGGTGCCAATGGCAGGTCCATAGCTACCTTAAATCAAAATGAAAGCAAGTCTAAAGTCTAACTCTAAAAGATGGGTGAAATAAATAATGTCCATCCTCCGAGGTCGGGGAGGACTCACCAATCAACTGAAAGTGGGGAAGATCCTCAACAAAGTGCCTGTTGATGATCCTTAGTACTTGTCTCTGCATCATAAAATGATACAGTCAAATGAATGCCAGTACGTGGAATATACAAGTATGTAAAATGGCTGAATGAAATATACATCAAGGTAGAATACTATGAACTCAGATAACTCGATAATGAACTCAATTAGGATGTCAAATGCCTATCCAGAGCAAGAATAGAAAGTAGACAATGACCCATCAATCCAATCCAATCAGAGTATTATCGATATAGAACCTATCCTGGGAGTTTCTCTTATTCGACAGTAACCACTTATGAGCCAGTGATCGTATAATAATTTCGTTGATGTTGCCACAACTGTTCAATACCTTGCCAAGGTAAGAATAAATCGATCCAACATGGATCCAATTGAACAATCAAGTCCTATTGTTTCAGGACAATAAGATAGGGACATGTTCAAATTTAACGGACACAGTAATCAAAATAGGAACATGTCTAACTTTAATGGATCAGTCCTCATAATAGGAAGATGTCCTGCTTTAACGGACTCAATTCACTCCTACGTGGTGACGTAGTTATTGAGTTCGTGTTGAATTTACTCTCACTCAATTCGGTGCTGATACTCCTCCTAAGTTTCAATTCTCATAAATAATCAATCTCAATCAGTCCAATCAATAGTCTTAGAAGGACTCTTATCAATTCATCACTTATGTCACGGTCGAGCCTTTTGGCCTATCAACCATCCAATCAATTCTTAATCACATCTTTCAAGAGGCTTTAGACAATTATGTATGAGGACTTTTAATTTAGACCAATCTTTAGAGTTCAAATTTTGAGACTCACAAGACCATCAAGTTTTATCAATCCATCATCATGTTCACATCACAATCATGATCAATATTTTCAAAATAAGATACTAGAATCTATTCCTAAATTCATTCATGCATTTATACTTAAATAATATTTAGGGATTTTGAAAATATAAGATTTAAAACATGCGTTAATGAAAACAAGTTCATAAAAATAATCAGTTATGCAAAGATATAGAAGAATAGATTTTTCATCATGAAATTTTCTAGAAACTCTCTCATGTAGACTTAATACCTTTACCTTTCAATCTTTCTCAATCAAGGGAACACATGGAAGAACAATTCCATGCTTTAGTTTAGCCTTACATATGTGGGATGGAGATAGATAATCGAATTTGTAAGAAATTGGCCTCAATCCTCTTGAACCGTAGCCTCTTCTTTTCTCCTTAGCCCTAGTTCTTAAGATGAATTAGTGTAAATGGATGAAAATTCACATTTAGAAATTGATATAGGGTTGAAAATGATTTCAAAACAACATGATTTTAGTCTAGAATGGGTGAAAAAAAAGACTAGAATGTCCCTGATTTTAAAACTAAACGTCAAGTATCATGATAGAGCAAGTCTGTGATGCAGACTTGTCATACTTCAGTTCATTTTTCAACGAAAACTTAAAACAAGTTGAGAAATTGTTTTTCTATAAAATAACACATATATCGCATTTTCAAAATGCATTTTATGTGTAATTTTACGTAAATTGCTTTTAGATCAATTTTCTAATCCCGTAGAAAATAATGGGATCAAAATTAAGTGCAAGTCCGCGGCAAGTCCACATGTGAACATTTTCTAATCCCATAGAAAATAATTGAATCACCATTAAGTGCAAATCCGCGATAAGTCTGCGATGTGGACATGTGGCGCATTTTTTTGAAATTACGTCTTTACATTGAAAATTATCATTCGATCCGATTGCTCTAAAAATCAACCAAGACCATTTTCTCACATAAATTTTCATGCTGATCGCATTCTCAACCTCAAAATTTTTAAAAGAGTTTAGGAAGATACATTACGTAAGCTTCTCTTATATAGGGGTATTTTGATAATTTTACTGGGTGGTACATTTTAATCCGGCACCGCTAGTATTATTAGATTAGGTAACAGATTAATACACTAACTATTGAAATAAGCACCATATTGATATACTAGCAGTTTAAGTATGAATTCCATGAGAGAACCATCATTTTACTATTGCATTGTGATTGTGAGTGTTTACCTGTCTAATGATTTAAGGCCACCAGATCCTATTAGTAGACTATGATTTTGTATTGATACGACACTTGCTCTTTCTTTGTGAGTATGAGCATCTTTAAGTAGCTTTTGAGAGACCTCAATTAGGATATCGCCAATCGTCGAATTCAAGGGTGACCTAGTTCTTTTAGGCTAATGTGGATTCATCTTAATTAGTCTTAGTTCCTTCTCTTTGGACTTGGACCTTTTTAGACTCTTATTTAATTTATCATTTAGATTGCATCCCCTTATCTTAGACTTTCACATAGAAGTTTTGGTACCATGAATTTCAAATTCTAGAGAGCATTTTTTACATTTTCGTTGATACATTTCTTGAGTTTTTGGGAACTCAATTTTTAGAAAAACTATATTTAATTAATTTTCACTCGTTAAATGCATATTTGAGTTAGTAGTTATCGTTGTTAGGTTAGTATTTGATTCTTCCACCAAAGGGTTAGTGTGGGTGCCATTCGCGACATATTATGATCGTGACATGACACACATAATCATTTACATAATGACATGAGTTATCGTTGACATATTAATTGTTAGAACCCACATTTTTGTGCATTGGAGCAATTAGAAAAATTGGGACTAATGTGATATTTTTGGAAAATTCAAAACTAAAATGGTATTATTGGAAGTTTGGGGGACCAAAGTGACATTATTAGAATATTTGGGATCAAAGTGGCATTAGTAGAAAGTTTGGAACCAATGTGGAATTTTTAAAAGAAGGCTCTTGAAGATTGGTGGAGCCCACAAGATAGATGTTGAGTTTTGATTGGGCCAAGTGTAATATACTTGGCAAGAGTTGATTGGACAAAGTATTCATATATACACATTTGTTTGAACAATTTCTATACTTGGAAAAAAAAGTTCCAAAAACAAGAACACCAAATAATGCCTCGGGTTACTGTTCGTGGGACTCATAATTCCCTTTCTTCCATTCCAAAATTATTTTGATATTACAAATCACCTATGTTGAGTCTCCTAAGTAGCTTGGAGTAGTTGTTGGAGAAAGAAAATCATTTATTTTTCACTTTGGCAACCCTAGCTCATTTAAGGAGTTAAAGTGTAAAAGGTATGATTTAATCTTGTTTTAAGTGTTATGAAGGTTATATATATATGTTGTAGTATTTAATATGAAGGAAAATCATGAAAAATGAAATGTGGAGAGTGAATTGTGTGTGTGCCAAGTACTTGGCCGAACTTTTGGGTATGTGTATGTTGTGTGGTGTTGTATTGTATTGGAATTATGAGTTAATGCTTAGTTAGTGTATTATGATCATGTTGGAGTAAAGAAAGTATTGGAAATCCACTTATATGTTTATGTAAAGTGTTGGGGCCAAATGAGTATATGAATATTATATAGTGTTATGTTATGTTGAAATTGTGAATGAAAATTATGAATTGGTACCTAGTTGGTGTATTATGCTCATTGTAATGTGAAAGAATGGATGGAAGTCATTTTTATGCACAAGTGTAGTGGTTGGCCAAAAATTTAGGGTATGTATGCTATGTGATGTGGTGTTGTGTTAGACTTATGAATTAATGCTTATTTGGAGTTATTATGATTATGGTAGTGTGAAGGAATGAGTGAAAATCATCTTTATATATATGTTGGTATGTTGGAGTTGAATTGAGTATATGTATGTAATATAATGTTATGTTGTATTAGAATTATACATTTGATGTTTATTTGACCTAATAGGATCATTGGAAGGTAAAGGAATGCTTAAATATCAATTAAATGTACATGTATGTTGTCCAGTTTTTGTAAGTGTGCTAAAATGATGATATTTAGTGTATTTGGTGTTGTAATGGCATTGGAAATGATAGTTGATGTTGTTGGGTTGTT
>DF358500.1:0-12507 GCA_000787875.1 Solanum virginianum
GAAAGCACTTGTGCAATGCAGCTAAAAATATTTGAATGTATTTATGCAATGTATTTGAATATATTTAAGGCATTTATGTTGTGCATTTGCATATGTTGGAAAGTACTTTTGCAATGCAGTTAAAATATTTGAAAGCATTTGTGCTGTGCATATATATATGTTGTAAAGCAGCTGTGCAGTGCAGTTAACTATTTGAAAGCATTCATGGAATGCATTTTAAAATATTTGAAAGTAAATGCCTTAAGAGATATTTAAAAAGAAATAGTCAAAAGCATCTATGTAGAGCAGATGATAGTTTTGTAAGTAATGCAAACTGATCGATATATGGTCCTTTCAAGGTTGTAAATATCAACGACTTCTTATTTTCTGCTAATTCGGACAAGCCTGCGCTCAAAGAAAAATAATAAGTTTTGGGGAAGGTTGATTTGCATTGACTTTGGAGCTCTAGATCTTCAAGTGCTTGGATTTATAGTCTTCGTCTATTCTAAATCTCGGATGATGAATAATAATATTGAAAAAAGAAAAGAAAAAAAGAATTATATACTTAAGAATACTATAACATATATAAATAAACTGCCGGAGCAAAACAAAAAAAATTTTCTGCCAAAGTTTGGATTCTGAAATGTCGTGAAACATAGAATTGACGTTTCAATTCACTTGACGTTTTCTTGCAATAATACCCTTAGAATTGTCCTAGTTTTGCGGAAATGGAGATACTAGCAGCGATGAGATCAAGCTTACTACCTTACCGAATACATTTCTAAAAGCTAAAAAGAAAGGGCCGAACCCTCCGTGGGTTGCCTACATATCCAGAAGGAATCAGGCCATACGTAGTTCCTTACATAAGAATAAAAGAGGACATAAAAATTTCTAATAAAGTGACCAAAGCTGATATAGGCCGCCTACGTATCCCACCAAGGGAATAAGGTCAAAACATAGTTCAAATTACACATAAATGAATTTTTTTTACAAAAATATTACTAAAAACTAGACCCGATATGGGTTTCCTACGTTTTTCGCCAAGGGAATCAGGTCAGAATGTAATTTTCCATACATAACAAATAACATTACATAAAAATAAGATAAAAACTTCTAGACATAATATCTCTTAACACCATCTGTATTGATAGATTTTAGCCATATTTCACTATCCATTTATGCTAAAATTAACATTCCTCCAATTAGTACTTGGTGAACTATGTAAGGCCCTTGCCAGTTGGGTGCAAACTTCCCTTTAGCTTCATCTTGGTGTGGGAATATTCACTTCAATAAAAATTGTCTTGGTTTAAACTGCCTCAATTTTACTTTTTTATTGAAAGCTTTGGCCATTCGATGTTGATATAGTTGTCTGTGATAAACTGCATTCATTCTCTTTTCATCAATAAGCATCAATTGTTCATATAAACTTCGTATCTATTCAGCCTCGTTCAACTCAGCTTCTTGGATAAACTTCAAAGATGGAATCTCAATCCCCATAAGAAATACTGCTTCAGTTCCATAAACCAAAAAATAGGGTGTTGCTCTAGTTGAAGTCCTGATGGTGGTGCGATAACCAAGAAGCTAAATGACAAATTCTTGTGCCAATGCTTGTAATTATCGATCATCTGTCTTAATATTCTCTTAATTTTTTGTTGGCTGCTTCAACTGCTCCATTCATTTGAGAACGGTAAGGAGTGGAATTGCGGTGAGTAATTTTAAACTTCTCACAGATTTCTTGCATCAATCCATTATTCAAATTAGCTCCATTATCTATTATAATTGATTCAGGAATTCCAAATCTGCAAATAATATTATTGCGGACAAAATTTGCCATCACCTTTTTCATCACAGATTTGTATGATAATGCTTCCACCCATTTTGTGAAGTAATCAATAGCTACCAAAACGAACCTATGTATATTTGACGCAGCTAGTTCAATAGGACTAATGACATTTATGCCCCAAGCAGCGAATGGCCAGGGAGAACTCATCACATTGAGCTCGTTGGTGGAACTCGAATCAAATCACCATGAATCTGACATTGATGACATTTCCTCACAAAATGAATGCAGTCTGTTTCTATAGTCATCCAGAAATAGCCCGTTCGCACAATCTTCTTTGCCAAAGTAAAACCATTCATATGTGGCTCACATGTACCCCCATGTACTTCTTCAATCAACTTGCTCACCTCTTGAGAGTTAACGCATCTTAGTAATCCCAAATTCGGAGTCCTCCTATAAAGGATTTCTCTACTTAGAAAAAAGTGATTTGCGAGTCTCCAAAGTGTTCTCTTTTGAATACTGCTTATGCCGTCCAAAATTTCTCTTTCTTTGAGATACCTTTTGATGTCATAGTACCAAGGTTTTCCATCTGATTCTTCATCAATATGAAAACAATTGGCCGGTTGATCTTGAATATTGATCTGGATCGAATCTATGTATTTTTTATCTGGATGTCAAATATAGAAGCCAAGGTTGTCAAAGTATCTGCTAATTCATTTTGCGCTCTAGGAGTATCCTTGAATTCCATCTTAATAAATATCTTACACAGTTCCTTCACGCATTGCAAATGCAAGAGTATATTTATATTCTTAGTGCTCCATTCTCCTTGTACTTGGTGAATCAACAAATCTGAGTCACCTATTACCAACAGTTCTTGTATGTTCATATCAACAGCTATTCTGAGTCCAAGAATACAAGCCTCATATTCTTCCATGTTGTTAGTGCACAAAAACTTTCACTTTGCTGAGATTGGATAGTGTTGACCTGCTTCTGAGACCAGCACTACCCCAGCACTAACTCCTTTAGAGTTTGCAGCACCATCGAAAAACATTCTCCACCCTGGATATCCATCCAAAATATCTTCTCCGATAAATAAAATCTCTTCATCCGGGAAATAAGTTTTAAGAGGCTTATATTCTTCATCCACAGGATTTTCAGCAAGATAATCAGCCAGTGCTTGTCCCCTGACGGCCTTTTGAGTGACATAGACAATGTCAAATTCACTTAGCAGAATCTGCCACTTGGCTAGCTTTCCAGTAGGCATGGGCTTTTGAAAGACATACTTGAGCGGATCCATCCTTGAGATGAGAAAAATGGCATATGCACACAAGTGATGTCTTAACTTTTGTGCGACCCAAGTCAAGGTACAACAAGTGCATTCCAACAAAATGTACCAAGCTTCGTAAGGTGTAAACCTTTTGCTCAAGTAATATATGGCCTGCTCCTTCCTTCCAATTTCATTATATTGTCCAGCACGCATCCAAATGCATTATATGGTATAGATAAATATAGCAACAATGGTCTTCCAGGCTTTGGAGGCACCAAATCAGGTAGACTGGAAAGCTTATTGACAATCATCTGTCCATTTGGTAATAGTATCTTTCTTTAGAAACTTAAAGATCGGCTCATAAATTATGGTTAATTGTGCAATGAATCGACTGATATTATTAAGACGACCAAGAAAATGCATTACATCCTTTCAACTTTTTGAAGGAGGCAAGTCTTGAATAGCCATTATCTTTGAAGGATCTAATTTTATTCCCTTTCTACTCACAATGAAACCCAATAATTTTCTGGCAGGGACACCAAAGGCGCAGTTTGCAGGATTCAATTTCAGATTATATTGACTTAACCTATCAAAGAATTTCTTCAAATCTGTTATATAATCTGAGCTCTTTTGTGACTTAATAATGACATCATCCATATAGACTTTAATCTCCTTATGAATCATGTCATGAAAAATGGTAGTCATAGCTCTCATATATGTTGCCCTTGCATTTTTGAGTTCAAAAGACATTACCCGATAACAATACACCCCCCAAGGTGTGATGGATGTTGTTTTCTCTGCATCTTTTTCATCTATGAGAATCTGATGGTAGCCTGTAAAGCAGTCAATAAATGATCTGATTTTTCCATCTTTCTTCGGTACTGGCACTATGTTGGCCAACCAAGTGGGATGCTTCGTGACTCGAATGATGTTGGCATCAAATTGCTTGGAGACTTCTTCCTTAACCTTTAGACTCAGATCCAGCTTGAGCTTTCTTGGCTTTTGCTTTACTAGGGGGCAAGATGGATCAGTTGGTAACCTATATGAAACAATGTTCGTGCTTAGCCCTGGCATATCATCATAAGACCATACAAATACATCCATATATTGTCTTAACAGATCAATGAGCTCTTTCCTTTTAGTTGGAGTCAAATGGACACTGATTCTTGTTTCTCTTTTCACTTCTGAATCTCCTAAATTTATTTTCTCAGTTTCATCCAAATTTGGCTTTTCCTTGTTCTCAAAATGTTCAAACTCTTTAGACAACTCTTCAGGTTGCACATCTTCATATTCTGTAAAAACTTGTTCGCTACTTGAGGTTCTTTCACTCATTTCATAACATGTCACATTCTCAGTACTGGCAGTTTTAATAGTTTGCTTGCTCAAAGAGAGAAAAAGAATAAAATAAGCTTAATGACTTTAAGGAAAAAATTCAAAATTCAAAATAAAAAGTAGTTTTTAAAAAATTTAAAGTAGAATATAGTTTAGATTTGACATTTGAGCTTTTAAAATTGGAGGCAAAATATATTAAGTTCATAAACATGATCCAGGCCTCAATTTTGAATCATGTTGTTTAGATTCTAATACAATTATCTACCAAGATTCCCGATGAGTTGGGGATAGGCTACAAGTCTAATTGTTCAAAGCATCTCCAAGCTTAACATCCCATATGGCAGGGGTCTTGGCGCAATATTCCATAATCACATTGCATTTTGCTTCTTTAATGAATAGGTTTTTGAGTCCTTCTACGAGGTTATCTTTAGCAGCTTCTTTTGATCCTTGTAGAATAGATGCCTTGAAGAATGACAGATTTAAAAATGGGATCATCTATGGTAAAGGACTATCACATGTTTTTTTGGGATTAAGTGTTGAAGCTTCTTCAAAAGTAGGCTCGTACCCTAGACCAAAGGTGTGTTTCTGACCAAGAAACTAAATAGGTTCTACTATTCCATCCAAATTCACTCCAAGTCCTCGACCAGGCAGAAAACCATTTTTAGTAGTTCCCAAGCCACTATCACAAGTATACATGACAATTTTAACCTTTCGACTTGAGTAGAACACATAATTGCCCTAGTATAGAATACAGATCCATCCAGCTCTTTTAAAATCTCAATCACAAGGATTGTCTTGTCAGGATACATTGAATTACTACCTTCTCCATGACTAATCATTTCCTGATGATTCCAAACAAATTTCAAGGTCTAGTGTAGGGTAGAAAGGACCGCATCATCCATGTGGATCCATGGCCTTCCAAGCAATAAATTGTAACTAGCAGATATATCCAACACTTGAAATTCCACCATAAACTCCTCGGGTCCAATTTTTAATGGCAAATCAATTTCTCTAATGACACCCCTTTGACCCCCATCAAAACCTCTAACCCTCACATGGTTTTCTCGAATTTTTCCAATATCAATCCCCAAAGCTTGAAATGTGACAAAGGGAAATATGTTAACACCAGAACTATTATCAATCAAAACTCTAGAAATAAACTTGTCCCTGCATCTAATGGTGATACTCAAAGCATTGTTATGCCCCAAGCCTTCAGGTGGAAGTTCATCATCATAAAAAGAAACTTTATGAGCTTCCAAAACTTGTCCTACCATGGCTGAAAAATGCTCGCTAGTTGTCTCAGCTGGAAAATAAGATTCACTCAAAACTTTCACCAAATCACTCATATGAGTTGCAGAACTCATCAATAATGACATCAGAGAAATTTGGGCGGGAGTTTTCTTCAATTGTTCTACAATGAAATATTCCTTAGATATGAGTTGCAGAACTCATCAATAATGACATCAGAGAAATTTGGGCGGGAGTTTTCTTCAATTGTTCAACAATGAAATATTCCTTAGTTGGCATTTTCCTCCAAAATTCCTCTACTTCGGCCTTTGTAACTATCTTTTTCTAGTTATTTTCCTTAATTGGTCACCCTTGTGCAACTTTCTTAGGGGTATAGCAATGCCCAGATCTTGTCATTCCAGCTGTAGCAATCTCTACAATGATTTTCTCCTTTCCTTTTCCCTTTGCATCAGTCAAGTAATTCTAAGGAACCACTTTAGTGTCAAAAGAAGATGGTTGAGCAACCAAGACAATGATCTGATGCTTGGGAACAAGAACTTTCACCTCAATTGGCGCTCGTATTTGGACTATGATTATGGGAGCAATAAAATTTGATGTCGCAACATTCTCCTCCTTTCTTATCGATACAATGGTCCCTTCCAAATTGCATTCTTCATCCATGGTGATCATGTTCACCTCTGCATGTTTTGGCAGAGGATTGTTGTTTATATTAGAGGTAACACCTTTAAGCTGAATGACACCTTCTTTGATCAATTCCTCAATTGTATCTTTAAGAGTAAGGCAATTTTTGGTATCATGTCCAACAACATCCGAATGATAAGCACAATATTTAGTCTCGTTATACCATCCTAGAAGGGGATTGGGGATTGGCCCTTGGATTGGTTGAAGTATTCCTTTGACTCTCAATTGTTCATATAATTGTGATAAAGGTTCAGCTAGAGGGGTATAGGTTTTGGCTAGTCTTTTTTCAAAGTTTGGGTGGGGCCTGGGTACACTTGATGGATGGGTTTGTGGTGGATGATAGGGCTGAGATGTATGGATAGGTTGATATTGTGGCGTATTTGGATAGGTAGGTGCTCGGGGAGGATAATATGTTGGTTGGGTAGCATAAACTGGATAGGGGCGGTGAAGGTTGGTAATAAGGCTGAGTAATTTAGGTGTACTGACTATAGTATGAGGATTGTGGTAGTGGATTTTTGTAGGTTAATATTTGGTTTGGCCTACATTCCTATATGGTCATGACAGCAGACACACCATCCTTCTTCTTCTTAAGAGCTCCTCCAATTGAATCTGACTGAATTACCTTACTTGTTGTTTGCAGAGCTGCCAGGTTAGTGATTCTTCCCATTTTAATGGCCTCTTCAATAAACTCTCCCATTCTGACAACCTCAAAGAACTTTTGTCCCACCACACTGATCATCTTATCATAGAACGTTGCATCCTTTTGAGATTGTATAAATAGAGAAGTCATTTCACTTTCTATCATCGAAGGCTGAACTTTTGTAGTGTCTACTCTCCACCGCATAGCATATTCCCTGAAAGACTCTATTGACTTCTTTTCCAACTTCATCAAATGAAACCTATCTGGGATAGCCTCAGTGTTAAACTTGAACCTATCCATGAATTCTTGCGCCATCACACCCCAACTTCACCATTTCTGTGGATTTTGACTTGTGTACCAATCAAGGGTTTCTTCTATCAAACTCCTTATAAATAGCTTCATTCTAATAGCTTCATCTTTCCCAACTCCAACTAGCTTATCGCAATACAACCTCAAATAAGCTCAAGGATTTCCTTTCCTATCAAACACATCAAATTTTGGTATCTTGTATCCTATAGGCAACTCAACATTAGGATGAACACATAAATCCTCATATTCAAGCCCTTCATATCCCTTATGGACTTGGATATTTTTGAATGCTTCCTTCCTGCATTTTTATTTGCTTTTGACTTTGTTTCTCTTCCCATTTCTTCATATGGATCAACTTCATGCATGATTGGCATTTGGATAACAAAAGGTTGAGCTTTTGGTATATATACTTATGGCACATATTGCATGTTAGAAATTATAGTATGTGCCACTAGTATGTGTTGCGTCACTTGGTATTTTTGAGTGAGTGGTATAGTTTGGATGAGTGGGGTAGTATGGGCAGTGGAGTTTGGGTAAATGAGGTGGTTTGGGTAAATGAAGGTTGGGTAAGTGTAGTAGAGGTAATGGATTGGTTTATTGCGAGTTACTTTGTGGAAAATTGACTTGTTGGAGGTTGGTAACATGTTTGGAAGCAATTTGGTTGGTTTTATGAAGGGAAGTATTTGGTGGAGAAATTTCAATAGGTAAAAAAAGTGCTGAGATGGTTGAATTCATTTCGCGCTCAGGAATGGGTGTATTCAGGCTGATTGACAATTTGGTGAGGTTTCAAAGTCGATCAATTTCACTTCGCATATTGACCATTTGTTGCATCAAATTAGAAGTTTATTTATCATAAGTGATTGAGTCCTTTCCATATGAAGTTTCAGGTTCATCTCTTGGAATAGTGACAAGTCCCAAGCCATTTTGATCGAATGTATCTGAATTAGTCATATTGGTGGATGATCGAGATTTTGACCTTGTGAAGGAAGGGTGATCCGCCAGTTCGTAGTCAACACAAATCAACCTTTCAGGGGATAAAGAGGAAAGCAAAAACCTTTACATAAAAGAAGAAAAATGTTTGTATAAAATGGATAATCATCCACATATAAATTCTAATCACCTAGAAGAAAAATCACTCAAAAAGTAAGCATATTAGTTTCCTTAGAGTAACAGGCAATACAAGATAGCACATATAAATGAATAAGCACACAATTGTTATTTTATTCAGAGGTAAACTAGCCCACTGGTACAAAAGATATGTCGAATAGGTAGGACTTTGCCTATATGATTTTTGGAAATAGTATGTCAGGACGGTCAACTTGCGTTGAGTCAAGGTCTTCTCGTATTTGGCGTGAAGAAAAAGGGAAAATGAGCTTTTTTTAAAAGAAAAATAGGGGTCGGTCCTAGAAAGAATGCCAATGTATCTTATAAAGAAGAAATCAAGACCTACGTAGTTCGATAATTAGAAAGAATAGCTTAATTCCAATATGTTTCATTACATGGAAATTGCAAAATACAGGATATAAATACTGCTAGAAACACAAAATGCCTCTATTGAGACTTCTTCTGCTGATTTATTGATCTTTTTCTTCATACTTGATTTTGAATCACTCTATTGGCGGGGTGTCAGCCTTTCCTACATCAACCTCTTCACTTGGTCCTAGGAGAGCAAAATGAGGATTTTCTTGCTTTAGCCTGGCTATCTCTTCCAGGGTGGCCTTGCATTCCACATCGACTTCTCTGTTTCGAGCTATCATATCTCCAAGGTATTCTTTCAGAGTAGATGAATATTCTTCAACTATCTGATTTTCCTTGCTCAGATTTGCTCTTTTGTCTTTGGTATTTTTCATTTCCTCATTAGCTTCGGCTATTTTTGCCAGCATTGTCTTAGTGGCTTGGTCTAGTCCTCCTAATCCTTGAACCTCTCGAGTGACCTGTCCTAGAATCTTTTGTCATAACCCAGACCTAGGGCCTAGATGTGACATGATGTATGGAAACTCGAGAGTCCCTGAACAAATCTCAAGATACCAAAACTGGAATCATCGGTTCGGAAGCATAGTCAACAATCAATACATAGTTCTAAGGGATGGAAAAGTAAGACTCACGCTATGGAGCATCATAGGGAAAGGATCAACATGAGTTCACATAACATATAGTACAAAAATACTAAGGGGCGGGTACATAGGAGTCATGCTATGGGGCAATTCAAGTCTTAGGATCTTTCCTTCAATATGAGAGTAAGTCACATATAGGTACTTAAAGATAACCACATACATAACATAGACTTAATCGTAATACATAACATATAATGTGAAGAGGTTTACAAGGTGTCCAATAATGCCTTTACATAGAGGGGTCGGGGGCCAAGACATACCCCAGGTTCACCCTCAAATACATAAGGAAAAGTAAGTGACATAGGTAGATAAATGGCAGTGCGTCCTTGAAAGACAGGACTCACCACGACAAGTAAATCCAGAATCCAAGCTAAACGTCAAACGGTGGATGGTCAAAGTTCTCAATCCCTACATGGTAAAATATGTAGGCAAGAGTATGCATTAGTACATTTGGATATACTAAGCATGGAGGGTGCGATGCATGTAACTTACCAAAACTTGTATATCAACGTTAAATGACAAGGCACATAATATCAAAAGAGTTGAATATCAAAGAATGTAATATAATGAGATGCTATGAAAGTCATGATGCATGAAATGTAAATAATGCACTTGTTTATATATATATTGGGGATGTGACCTCAACCGACATAAGTAAGACCAAGCGGCTCTTACTTGGAATCCCGATGAAATCCTCTCATTAGTAAAGAGGTGATCTACTTACCAAGGATAGACCATACTTCACTTTATGGGACAAATCCCTCTTTGGATACGATTTTCACAAAATCACAAATCAAATCATTTCTTCTCCTTACGGGACAACTCCCTCTTCGGATCAAAAACTTATCCTAGAAACATAGTTCAAGGAAAGAGAGAGGACCCTTAAGGATAGCCCTAATACTCCCAATCCATCGGTGCTAAGTCATCATCCCATAAGAATAAGATATACATATACACATATATACATACTTTCAAACGACATAAATCATTTTCTGAAACCATCTCAATGCATTCTTAGGCTTAAAGGCCAAAACAAAATTTCATAGTCTTTATACTCATGCATAGGAATAGCCCATTCATATACAAAATGGTGCAAGTACCCAAAATGCTCAAAGAGCCAAAATCAAAGACATATATGTGATCAAAATATTGCCATAACCAATATTTTATCAAAACTCATATCATAGAACATAATTGGGATTAACCCATGACATAATTTCTCAAAATAATCCATGTACATGAATGCATATGCTATGAACAATGAGAGAATGGCATGGGTAATTAGGATTCAATCTAAAATCAACAATATAATATGAAATTCAATCGAAAACATAATTAAATCCACATTTAAATTCATAGTGTAATCACCCATACATTTAGAAGTCTTAAAGAGGACATTCATACTTGAAATCCCATAAACCCCAAAGAAAATCCTCATGTAATAGTTTAAATCACAAAAAAATCTTAAAAGGGACATGCATACTTGAAATTCCACAAACCCCGAAGAAAATCCTCATGTAATAGTTTAAATCACATTAAAATCATCAAATAAATACTACCAATGCATAATTAGAATTTTAGGATTCATAATCTTCAAAACCCCGAATTTAAAGTAACTAGAAATCCATGAGATTGTTTAAAAATAATTTTGGGTCTCCTTGATTGAAAGCAAATCAAGGATCAACCCATATACCTTAGACTTTAAGTTCTTTGAAATTGAGTTGAGAAGGAATGGAAGCTTGGAAGTGGGTCTTGGAATATAAGCTTATTCTTGAGTTTCCTTGAAATTGGGATTGGGGTCTTTGTGGAGGCTCTTGAGAGAATTGAGAGAGTATTAGAGATGAGAGTAGTGAGTTTGATCCTTAGGAATATTGTTTAGGTCTTTTAGGAAGGTTAAGATAGCATAGGAAGTAAAAAAAAAGTCATTAGAATAATTAAAATTTATGAAAATACCATTAGTGATTAGATGGGATATTTGGCAAAGTGGTGCCCCATGGAAGGTCCCATGGGTTGTGTGGCACTCCACGGGTCATGTGAAGTGTCCGTGACAAGGTACTTGGTCTAAACATTGAAGTTGGAAATCGATTGGAAAAAGACATCTCGTCGCGACTACGGAGGCCTCCATGGTTCGTGTGGAGCCTCATGGCTCGTGTGGTGACTTGTGGCACCATATTTGGTGCTAAAATTTTTTTCCCAGGCTCCACGCCAAGGGCTATGATCCGTGCCACCTGCCACGACCTATGTGGGTGGTCATGGTCCATGCCTTGGCCTCAACCTTACCTCTACGCCTACCAAGCCTCCCTTACACCTTCATGCCCCTCCTCACGACCAGTGGTAAGCCTCACAACTCATGCCACTGGTTGTACCACCTTGATCAATGCCAAAAATGGTCTTTTCCAACCCCAGCTTCCCCAAACGTCCCATCAAAGGCCATACTGACCGTCAAACAGTCCGTGTGACAACACTGCATGGAAGGGCCTCACAAAAACGATCATAACTCCTTCATTCGATCTCGGAATGAGGTGAAACCAAGTGCGTTGCGAAGCTAACTCAAAGGGATTTCATTTAAAAAATTGTGGGCAAATCATTTATAAATATGCTAAGAGTTATGGTAGTTTAAATTTAACCCTTCTACCGGTACTTGTGTTGAACTTAGCCAACGAAAAATCCTTTGAACTTGGCTTGACATAGGGGCCCATGATGGCATTAAACAACATACATAAGCTTGAAAATCTAAGTCCTTACATCTTTGTCAACTTCTCTTAGCATTTTGTCTTTTCTCCATTCTGACAGCAAATCCAACCTTTCCTGAGATGGAAGAATGAAAGTTTAAAAGTGGGTTAAGGAATTCGGACTTTGTTAAGAAACTTGAGACTCGAAGAATTATTTGGTCGCATATTTGATAATGACTGGGATTTGTACCTATGTAGATCTAGAAAAATGTAAAAAGGAGTGGGCTAGAATTTTACCCAAATAAAACAACATAATCATATAAATAGTTATAGCAAATAGCACAGAAACAGTTATTGCGCATCCTAAATGCAGGTGGCCCTTTTATGCCAGGGGTAGGCCTAACAAATTTGAAAGGTTTATGCATAATAGACCATTATATTTCCCCAAAATAAACTCCTATATATAAAGGAAACAACTTTAAAGT
>DF358500.1:12909-42218 GCA_000787875.1 Solanum virginianum
TGTCTGACGCTTTCTCTATGGGCACTCATCCAAGACTCCATCTTTGTAAGTCCACTTCTCAAGTTTTCTAACTCTTAGGTTAGACTCTCAATGGTATGCTTGTCTTCTTCCTGCTTTCGAAGGAAGGCTTCTTGCATTTCCCTAGCTTCATTCTTAACCCTCCCAAGCTCTATCCTTACTCGTGATTCTGTATCTTTCAAACCTCGATAGATATTCTGAACTGAGAACCCGAGGCCTTGCAAATCCTGCTTCAACCAAGCCTTGTATCCATCCGTATATCCAATATTAAACCAGTCTTCAATAATAGTCTCTTTGGCTAGGCTTGAAGGTTTCTTCCACTCTTTCAATATGTCACCTATATTTAGGACCCTATCATCTCCATGATCAAATACATAGATATTCATGTGCATAGTGGGAGGTGTGATCTGTTTCCTACCAAATTGTCTCAAAATTCGAAGAGGTACATATGGCCGGATATCTCGAATTCCTGGAAGTGGCAAAAATGGCAACTTATGACCTTGAATCACAACCTCTTTTGAAATGAACCAGTCATACATCCATTGAATGTTGTCCTCTCCTAACTCAAAAATGATTTAGGCCCATTATTCACGGGTCCTTTTCCCTTTAAACTCTCCCCAATACATCTAGTGATAAAGCCGTGATTGTCTAATGTAGGGAGTTCTTGAGTCCTTTCTCCCTTGAGTAAGTGACTTATTATCCACCATTGAAGGAGTAAATTACACCCTTGGAAATAACGGTGCCCATTTCTACATTTCCCGAGGGCATGATGCATATTTCCTATGATGATTGGCACGAGTGAATAATACTTCATCACTCCCCGAGCTTCATATCTGTGGAAGGCGGTATGGGCAACCATGATGATTCTAGTATTGATACTAAGGCTCGGGCCTTGAGGGAATACCATGACCCCCAATAGTGTAGCGACAAAGGTTAAAGGTCGCATAACATCCCACTTCCGGTATGATTCGAACTCTTGATTGAAGGTCAGGTAGAAGCTCGAGTGTCTAAAACTATCATAGAGATCTCTGAAGTTTATAGTCAACTCATGTACCAAATCAGCTTGCTTGAGACCAAGGTACTCCATAATTTGATTCCCAGTTGGTTTATCGGGAATTAATATATTTTCTTCCTTCTTAATTCTCCTCTTACTCGTTATTCATACGGTATCAATAGTATCCCAAATTTCCTCGATGGTTAGAGTGATTTTCTTCATTTCGAAGTGAAACACCATCTTTTCAGGATCCTAGTACCCAGCAAGGACCTCTATCAGTTCCGGGTAAGTGGGCATTCCCATAAGTGAGGTCAACCAACATATGTGTTCTTTTAATTCCCTTTTATGGTCTGCCTTGAGGTCATTCCACCATAGTTGCAGCTTGTGGGTTTCTTCCATGACTATGTCGAATTTGAGAAAGTGAGCCATACCTACGAAAAGGCTCGGTTAAGACCCCCCTAAGAGACAATAATTGGTCATTAACACATACACCTTTCAAATATCACATAATATGATGTGTCGTTGGGTCGGGGACCCTTGACACATTTTGGTGGTTCACTAATCGGCCCAATACCCCTTAGGTATTAGGTCAACCTAGCTTTATCTTAGGTTGACTAAAATTTAGTTCCAATTTGACTTGGGACCCGAGTTGGACAAACTTGGGGTGAAATAGCAAATGACGTTGGAATGACCGCAAACCAACTACCCATTTACTATTTCCAAAGAAATATTTAGAGTTTTTCTGAAGGGACAACCGCAGATAACCACGTAACCGCCCTTAATCTAATTCATTCTAAATGCCGGTTGGCAAAAATATGCCATGAATGATAATTTATAATAATTGAATTTAAACAAATAAACACAAATAGAAAAAATAAAGGCAATATCTAATTATTACGACCCGAATAGTTAGTCAAACAAATCCTAATCTAATGGTTAGAACCTAATTATTCCCCAGTGGAGTCGCCATTTATGTTATTTTGAAAAAAAAGACTTTTGATTTTTTTGAAAATCCAATTTTATACTCAATTAATTTAAGTATAAATCAAATTCCCAAAATTAAATAGAGTTGCTACTTAATTTTAAGGAAAATTAAGAAACCTAATCTAAATTTTAAAACATAATAGGAAAGTTTTAAAATTTCCAAGAGTCGGGTAAGGGTTGAATTTTCATTTTGAGAAAAAATTAAACACTCAAAAATGGCCACTAACTTGCAGTTGACCAGCGATTAGAGAGTTTGACTAACTTTAAAAGGGTCGACTAAATTTGAAAAAAAAGTGACTAAGTTTGCAAAATTGACTAAGTTTACAAAATTGGCTAAGTTTTGACAAAATTGACCAAATTTGAAAGAGTTGACTAGGTTTGCAACATGACCTATACTTGAACTATTTTGCAAAAGTTTTACCAAAAAAAACTAAATTATATAAATAATTCTAACACTGAGAAAAAAAAATATTAAAAATGAAAATTAACATAAATGAAGACAATGTTGGGGAAACAATTAGAGTAAACAAATAAATACAAAAGAGTCAATGTTAGAGTCACAATAAACACATAAATAGAATAAAATAAAGATAAGAAAATAAACTAAGAAATTTGGGCTTGGCAGGCCAAATGTTCTCTTGCCCTATCAATAGAAATATTTTGGGCCTGCCTTATCCTTTAAATTCGGTCCTGCTACACCTGGGCTTTTGGCCCATTTTACTACGGCATACACTAATTGTATATTAGTGTATATTTATTGTATACTGATGTATACACATTGTTACTCTCGCCTCGAAAAAATCTGTAAGTTGACTGTTCCGTCCTGCAGATAAGAAGTGGGCTTTTTGCTCTATTTCTGCTATATGCACTGAACGTATACAACTTGTATACTAATGTATACCAATGTATACGAGTCTCTTTTGCTCCCAAAACCTGTTCAACTGGCTTATCCATTGGGTTGGACTGGCTCAAAGAGAGGAGTTGGGACCTTTATGGCCCAACGAGGTGCAAACGATAGGAGGGGAGCCCATTTGGGACTCCAAAAATGATTCACATGCAACGAAAACAAGTAAAATATGTAAATAATGATTAAAAAACCACTTAACAAATAGTAGAACAACAGAATCTAAACAAGATCTAGCATTAGTAAGAAACATGAGGAACAAGAGTAAGCACAAGCAAAAAAATGTTTGACAAATAGTCTAACCGTCAATTCCTAAGAAAGAGAGATAAGATTGAAAATGACCCTGTTTGGATTGAGGGAAACAAGAGAAGTTTTAAGATAAAAGTTGATCAGGGCTTATTCCTTGTCTCCAATAGTGGAATTTCCGCAAATAGCAAAATAAATGAATGGAACAAATATCTAGTTTGAATTTGAAGGGATGCCAGACAACAATATGAAGGAAAGTTGACCAAACAGTGCACTCGACAAATTATATCCACAAGGCAAAACGACTACGTCTTAAAGGCACACAACTACATCAAAACACAGTATAACAAACCTAGAACCAGATAGCATAATATTCTTGATTTATTAAAACCAGTGACACATCATTTGTGAGATTGCCAAAAGATGAAAGATTATTTCAGAAAACTTTTACTTCTATTGTAATACAGGAACCATATGGGTTTAAAAAAAAGTAAGATTTTGGCTATACATGCTCATGCTAAAAATGGAGAAGTTCTTTGTTGATCTTGCACAAAAGAATATCCAAACAAATCGAAAGTAACACAATAATGATAAATGCTAAACTAGAGAGGGTTAAATGAACATTTTGAATATGGAAAAAGAGTTAAGATCAAGAAATTTAACTTTTAATAAACAAGAGTTCAACCAAACGGTGATATGACCTTTGACAACTAAGAAACCTAAACTTAAACACAACAGACCAACCTTCTCTTATTATAACACAATAACACCCATTACATAGTTACATGAACAAAGATAAGTCAGCCAATCTTAACAAATACATGACAGAACACAGGAGATAACCTCAAATTCCAAACATCATTTGATAGAAAAAAATCAAGGAATAGTCATATTGAAGTAGCTAAATCCAAATGTTGCATAAGTGACTTGAGCAAGGCTCACACTTGTTAAAAATTAAGAACAAATGCAAGTATGAAGCATTGATCAAAGATGAAGTGACCAAAGTTGCAATAGAAAGACTGAAATAGAGACAAAATAAGGATGAATCTTTACAGTAAATACTAATACTCACATCGAAAAGCTAATTTTCAAATTATAAAGTGGTAAAGATGCATCATTTTAAAGCTTTGAAACCAACTACAACTTAATACGATCAATAACAACAACCCACAGTGTAGTCCTATTTTAATAGAATATTTTCAGTTAAAAATTAGCAGAGGGCAAACATAGCCTCAACATTTATCTTCAGACGCAAGATATGAAAAGAAAAAGAAGGATTGAGGTATTACCTTTATCGGGGTAGCAAACTGAAATGAGATGAACTGGAAGGCTTTCTACTACAAAAAAGTAAACTCCGATGAAACGAAAAGAAGCCAAAAGTTGAGGTTAAACCTTCGTGGGTTTGTTTTAGCGAGAACACTGTTCTTGCCCTCACATTTTCAACTCTTCTCCCCTCCAAATGGATGAATGAGAGGCCTATTTACAGGAAGACATTAGGATAGAAATTGGATGGGGAAACGGTATGGGAATTGGGAAAAATCCAAAAATAAAGTTCAAATTCTTAAGAGCTGAGATTGTGGATTACTGTGCGCTGAAGCTTTTGCTGCTGCGTTTGCAGATTACCATTTTAGGGAAGATGATGGAGACACTAGCTAGGTGTCATTTTACTGGTCAAAGGGGACTGTATCACTGCTGGCATCGCTAAATTACTCTTGCGTTTTCCTTATTTGGGGAAGATGACACGTGAGGCTGTGCAAAATATTTAAAAGGGGTGCATGAGCTGCTGGTTTGGGAGTATATGTCTTTGTGTAAGTATTATGTTGGGTATATCTGTTGGATTGGGTCGGAGATTAAGGGAAAATTAGGCTGATAGATTGGTCCAAAAAGGAACAAAATGGAGTTGAAAATGGGTTTTAAGGGAGGGGATTTTAGTTTTAAAAATTGGCCATTCGGTTGCAATCATAGCCAATTAAATGTAGTCAAATCGAATTTAATTGACTAATTCGACTACAAGATAAATAAATACAAATTAATTGAAGAGCTTTTACTATTAACAACTTGAAATAATTAAATTAATTATAAAATAATAACTTATAAATGAAAAAGTAAGATAAAAATAAAATAAAAATTTATTTGAGGAAAATTACTTTTTGCATTTTTGAAAGCTAACTATATCAAATTTTTAAAATTAAAAGCTCAACGATTGATTTATACTATGGAGGATAAAAATCGGGTGTCAACACTTTATATATATGTGTATATATATAAATTAATATTTAATTATTTCCTTTATCATAATTTTTCAAAAAATCATTTCAAAAGGATTTTATCTTGTCAATTACCATAGTTCGATTATAAATTAATGTTAGACTTAATTAGTAAATAGTTTAATTGAATTGTTTCATTTTGATAATT
Source organism: Solanum virginianum (assembly GCA_000787875.1). NCBI lineage: Eukaryota > Viridiplantae > Streptophyta > Magnoliopsida > Solanales > Solanaceae > Solanum > Solanum virginianum. The sequence goes on from DF358500.1 coordinate 18,471, forward strand.
TTAAGAAGCTCTTTAATCAATTTATGTAATTCATCTCACAGCCGAGATTAACTAACTAATTCAATTCGGCTACTTTTTTTTAACTCTAAATTGGCCATGATTATATTTTTAGTTGGCTAATTTTCAATTAAAATTCCCAACCTTTAACCCCTTTTTTAGATTTTAATTAGTCCATTTTTGGACCAATTTTTGACTCAAATTTTCTAAAATCCAGCCCTTCCCCCTTTTAATCAACCACAACACAATACATAACATATCAGCCAACAATTCCCATGCAACCTCTTTTCCCTTTCTTTCCCTCACACGCGCCCTTTTTCACTCTTCACATGTCTTCTTCTTGCCCCTTTAATGTTTCCAGCAAAGCTCCAGCCATCGATACAAATGCCCAGAAACCCAAGTAGCTTCAACGGCAACCTGCAAACCCAGTACAAGATTGAGCAAAAGCAATGCTGCCAACAATAGCGCCCAGAAAGCGACACCCCAACGTTTGAATTTTGAATCTCGAAATTCCTAATTTTTTGTCAAGATTTACCCCCATCTTTGAACCGAAATCATCCTATAAATGCTGTTGTCTCTTTCTATAAAAAAAGGAGGCACACCTCTAAGAATCTGACATTTATTTCTAGAAAAAAAACTTTTAGGACTACGGTTCATAAAAGAACACTTTCGTATTCCTACTCTTAAAATTATTGTGGTGAGAAGTTCAGTCGTCTTGCTCGTCTAGTCTCAACTCGCTGCTCCAAAAAAGTAACCTTTTTCTTTCTAATTTAATATCTTTTGTTGGATTCAATATAGTTTTGTTTATGCAATCGATTTCGTATCCTTCCTATTTGGTTCATATTGCTTCACCGATTCTGCTCTTGGTGTTCTTAAGAGAATATTCTCTAAAATATTGAAATTTAGGTGCATTAAGGAATGTTAATGTCATGACATGGTTTCGGTCATGATGGCGCCTGCTAGTCCCACCTACAGGCAAGCCAATTCCCAACCCGAAAGTACCTATCCTAGCTTTTTAGTCCAAACCAAATTGATCCAACAATAATATATACGCTGAAACCTACCCAGAACCTGAAAGTCAACTGTACAGAGCTACTATAGACACAAAGATATATCATATACATACTAACCAGATATAGATACACATTCAACACATAGGATAACTTGTAATCACAGGTCAACCTTAATAGCTAGTATATTTTGGTAGCCTCAGACCACGCATACATTAAAGCAAGAGTCAAACTTAATGTACATACCTGTCATATGTAAGAACTCATGTAATACACCAAACCTTTCAGGTCCTTTCATAGTAATATAATGTAAGAACTCATGTAATACAGCAACTACAACAAACACAACCCGCAATACAACAACTACCATCCCATAACATTATATATACACAACACACAGATCGCATCCAGCCATATACAATATATACTCCACAACTCAATCCATAAACAATACATTCCTACACATTCTAACTCAAATATGCGAATATTTCAGCTCAGTCTAGGGTTTAGAGAAAACCTAGACCGCCTGACATTCGACGTCTCTTGCTCCAAGTCAATACAACCAAGTTTTTCTCTTTGAGTCACTCCCTGATGCTGCTCAACTATCAAAACATAAGTCACAAGATTATTACGACTGGTTTAGCTATAAAATCTCAAGAAACGGGTGAAATTTAGATCAATTACGACTAAAATGAGGAAAATCAAGGTCCATGCTCAAAGTGTCAACCAATCCCCATAAAATAATCCTCACATCACCCTGAGTCCATAGCCAGAAATTCAGCCCAAAGTAGACCCCAAAAGACCAAGAAAAGGCCCAAAAATGAAGTTAAAAACTTTACTAGTAAATAAGCATACCACAGCGTTCCTCTCGGAATGTAGAATAATTTAGATACAAATTTTACTTAATTCTATTGAGAAATGACCGAGATATGCAATCTAAAGTTTTCACTCATTCCCAATATATCATCAACAAAAAAACAGAGATTTACCTAAAAAACATGTCAAATCTCGATTTCCACTTCACCACGATGTTCCTTGTGAAAAATCGAGTCATGCAGCCTTTTGAATCACTCAAATTGAATGAAAAATGAGCTTGGCATCATAGTGGAAAGTTGAAGGAATATATAATATATTTTCCAGGAATATATACAATGTTGAAGGAATATATATATATATATATATATATATATATATATATATATATATAGGGGCTGACATATGCTAACAGTTAATTAAAATTCCTATTTAACCAATGCAAATTGATTCCGATGCATAATTTAGTTACTGCTCATATGTTGTTAAATGCCAAAGTGTTCTAATGTGATTCTCAATTAAACCTTTAGTTGTTCATTTTTTTTAAGATCTTGTCTTTGGTGTTGATAAGGATTGAATATATAAAAATATGAGATTTCAATTTAGTGCTACGTTCAAGTTTTCTCCTTAAATAACACACGTTCATTCTTTAATATTCTCTGAACATTGCTTCCAGATTGCTTCATCACTTGCTAAATTCCTCTTCTTCTTAAAAATAAAAATCATAATGGCTAGCTATGTCTGTTAATCATAGTTGTTTTTCAAGAATGCCTCTCTTCACATAAATATACCAATTTTCATGTCCAAAGGTTCCAAGCTACTATTTTTTTTTTTAACTTTTTTCTTCTTTTTGTGATTATTCCTATCATGACATTAGTAATATTCAAGAGAGGGGGAGAATTGAATTTTCAGTTGATAGTTGACTGAGTTTAAGAGGTAATCGACTGAGATAGTAACTTAAAAGTAAAGCAGAAAGTAAAAGACAGCAATGTATACTGATTCGGATCACCAATGTGGTGCCTAGTCCACTCCTCTTGAGTCAGTAGGGTTCCTTTGTGGTTCAAATGAAAGGTCTTTACAAACTATGTTTCTCTCATTCTGATGCGCAAATCTGATTTTCTTTTCAACTCCTCTTAAGAAAGCCTAGCCTAAAAAATCTCACTCTTTTTCTCTCTTTCTTTTAATTGTTCATACTCAAGAGTACAATAATTTGTAGATTATAATAGTAGAGTTTTTTTAGTCTAGATTATTTTCTCAAAAGTACAAACTACTAAGTCTAGGAAGAGGATAATATATGAGGTATGGAACTAGCCATTTTGGTGTTTACATGACCCAAACGATTTCTTCCAATCAAGGATATTAATGGGAAAATCCTTAATTGGGGATGCATCCATCTGGATTGGATATCTTTCCTTCTTTAGTTCTTCAATCAACACTTATCTTGATTTCTTTTCCTTCTTCATTTTGTCAATCAGCTTCTGATTAATTGGCTTTACTTTAGCAACATGATCTTTAGCATTATCTACCAATCTTCTTCTTTCCGTCCTTTGGAGGCCGAGATCTTCTATCCTTCTTTCTTCAATTTTGTGTGTGATCTTCCTTTCTTGCTGCAGAGTTGAGCTTTCCTTCAGTTTCCTTTTTGATTATCTTCCTTTCTTGCTATAGAGTTGAGCTTTCCTTCAGTTTCCCTTTTGATTATCCTGCAGATGAAATAATCAAAACAAGTCAAATACTAACAGTCTCCCCCTTTTTGATGATGACATTTAGGGCTACTATATGGACAATTCCCTATTTGATTAGTTGGCTCCCCCTGCCTTTAAGCTGCTGGGGATTCTAAGAAGGCTTCCCCTGTCTTTAGGAATCTTGTTCGGCTAAGTCAACTACGAGTGTCCTTGAACCTGTTTTCTTTTAAACTAAGCAAGACAATCCAAAATAGATAAATACAGTGCAAACATCATTGAAAACACACAACAAATGTAGAGAAAATAGATAGATAGATAAATAATTAAAATATAGTAGCAACATATTGTTTCTCCCCCTTAGCAGAATCAAAAAGGAGAGGGAAGCACAAGCAATTAACATCTCAAGGGAGAGGATGTCTAGGGAAAGATATCCCCAATAATATAGAGCCAAAAAAATTTTTGTCTTAAGGGGAGAGGGAAGAGTGCTAGTTACTGAGGAAGTACTTAAGAGTGTTGATCACATAGTGGCAGAAGGAATTATAGGACTTTTCAGAGTCCTTGGAAAAGGAAGAGTAGGAGTTTTGGAGTGAGACAACAAGTTCAGTTTTGGATGAGTTAACCCCCAAGCTCAGAGAGTCAGCTTGCTGGATGAGCTTGTTCACTGACTTCACACCTTTCTTCTTGAGGTTCTCTATCTCCATGCATAATTTCCCCAAGTCCATGCTAGAGTCCTTTCTAGGTTGAAGAATCTTGGCCACAGTGCCCTGCATGTCCTACATAGAGTTGGTTAGAGAGAGAAGTGAGGCTTTAATGTCATCTACCTCCTTGGTGAGCATTACAGCTGAGTTTGCGGAGATTCTCGTCAACTTGGGTGCTTTAGCCTTTACTTTGATAGAGTCCTTTTTATGGCACTTGTTGTTGAAGAGAGTATAGCCCATGCTTGCAAAGGTGCGGTAATCATAGGTGGCAGATACTTCTGTGGCTTTGAAGCTGGAGAGATCTACCTATGACTCGCTTAGTATCCAGGGAGATAAGAAGACCGTAAGGAAGATAAGTAGAAGAGTTGGAATCTTCAGCACTTTCCATCATGTACTCTGTTATCCACTCAGCCCAGTTAATCCTGTATTTCTTAAGGAGACAGTACAAGATGAAGATGTCCCTGTTGGAGATGCTACCGAGATAGCCTTTTCTAGGGACCAGGCCGATAGCAATAATATAGGCTAGAATGCGATGCTCAAAATAGAGAGACAGGGGCTCAAAATTAGAGGATTCGAGAGATTCCTCAGAGATGAAGGCTCTGGCTTCTTCCAAAGTGACCTTAAAATTATCTGGCCAATTGTCGTTCATGTAGGGGAACTCACTAGAGAACTCACACCCTAAGATATCCATGAATAGTTGACTGTTGATGATAATGCGTATCCTAGGACGAGGTTCTCAGATATTACTTTTGGCAGCCCAACGAAGATTTGCATAAAACATGCAAACGACTTCCTCATAGTACTCAACGCCACTTAGTCACAGGAGTATGGAGAGTTTTTGAGCTCTTAGATAGGTACTGACTTTGCATTGGGAATCTTCAAGTTGTTCGAGGTTGACCATGCTGCCTGGAACTATCGGTCATTTTTTGAAGGTTTCAAACGTGGCCTTGGAGGAGGCATCCCAGAATTTGTGAACTTCATCTTCGCCTAGGTACTCAAGAGGGTAGGAATAGGGTTTTTTAGGGTTTTTCTTTTTGATGGAGGGTTTCTTGCATGAGGAGATGCGAATGGAGGACTTAAATTCTCGAAGAATTGGAAGAAAGGAAGTCTATTTCAAGAGAAGAACTATTCTCTGGACTTTTGTGGGAGGGAACAGTTTTGCTTCTTTCCATGGTTGAAGGAAGTGGAGAGAGAGTCAGAGAAGATGGAAAATGGAGAAAGGAGGATCAGTAGTGGATGGAGAGAGATAGAAAATAAATATAATGAGAGGGGGCACACAGAAGGACATGTGATAAAGACAGGGGCGACGAAGTCAAAGAGTTCGATTGACGAAGCGGCAGAGTCACTATAATGATGGAGAATGAGTAGAGGGGGAATGAGCGAGAAAAAGAAGGAAAATCAGAGTAATAAATGCAGGGGATTTTGCAAATGTCAACAAGGAAAGGGGAAGAAACACGTAAGAAAAAAAGGAATATAAGAAATTAAACACGTAAAAAATAGGAAAATAAAAATAAAATGGTATTAAAAGATGGGTTAATGGGGAAAGAGAATAATATTTAAATTTTCTCATAGGTATAAAAATCTTTATTTATGCAAGGTTTTGTAAAAATATCAGCGAGTTGATTTTTAGTATTAACAAAATTTAAAATAAAATCACCATTTTTCACATGATCATGAATAAAATAATGCTTAATGTCAATATATTTAGCTTTAGAATGATGCACAGTATATTTAGACAAGTTAATAATACTCGTATTATCACAGAAAATAGGCACCTGTTTCATTACTAACTCAAAATCCTCAAGTTGATACATGATCCATAGTAATTGAGTGCTATAGCTTCCTAAGGCAATGTATTCTGATTCAGTAGTTGATAGAGGAACCAAGGTCTATTTTGTGCTTTGCCAGGATATGAGTGATTTGCCTAGTAATTGACATGATCCATTGGTGCTTTTTCTATCAACTTTGTCACCTGCAAAGTCTACATTTGAGTAACCTATTAGAGAGAAAATGGAGAATTTGGATACCATAGGCCAAGGTCAGTGCTTCTGATGAGGTAGTGAATTATTCTCTTTATGGCATTCAGATGAGATTCTTTGGGAGTCGACTGGAATATGCACATTTGTAAACACTGAACATGCTGTCGGGTTGACTTGCAGTGAGGTAGAGCAGAGACCCAATCATACCTAGATACATTTTCATCGACACTTTTTCCATCTTGATCTAATTCTAGGCAGGTGGAAGGCCTCATAGGAGTTCCGTAGGCCTTTCCATTATTCATTCTGAACCGTTTGATCAGCTCTTTTGCATATTTGCTTTGACAAATGAAAATTCCCCATTCTATTTGTCTGATTTGAAGTCCCAAGAAAAAGAATGAGCTCTCCCGTGAGCCTCATTTCAAATTCTCCTTTCATAACCATAGCAAAGTTCTCACACAAAGAAGTGTTAGGACCTCAAAAAATAATGTCATCAACATAAATTTGAACAATAAACAAATTAGAGTTGCGTTTTTGAATAAAGAGAATGGTGTCAATGTTCCTCATTTTAAAGAAGAAAGTTGCTAAGTCACTCATACCAAGCTTTAGGTGTTTGGTTGAGTCCATAAAGAGCTTTTGAAAGTTGAAAAACATGACTAAGAAGAGCTAGATCTTCAAAATCGGGGGGTTGTTTGACAAAAACTTTTTCTTTAATAAATATATTTTGAAAAGCACTTTTGACATCCATTTGAAAGAGTTTAAAATGGCAAAAAGAAGCATATGCAAGAAGGATGCGAATGGATTCTAACCTTTCTACGGGAGCAAAAGTTTCATCGTAATCTATACCTTCTTGTTGAGAGTAGCCTTGGGCAACCAACCTGGCCTTGTTTCTGATAACGTTTCCATTTTCATCCATTTTGTTCCAAAAGACCCATTTTGTCCCAATAACAAAACATTTTGCTGGTTTTTCAACGAGACTCCATACTTGAATTTTATCAAATTGCTCGAGCTCTTCTTTCATAGATTTTATCCAACACTCATCCTTGAGAGCCTCATTTACTTTATTTGGTTCTAATTGCGATACAAGGGTAACTGATGCTTATTTAATCAAAAATACCCTGGTTTGCATCTTGTCTGAAGTATTTCCTTTGATGAATTCATTTGGATAGCTTGCGCTATATCTCCATTCTCTTGGTATAAGAAATTTTTCAGGAAGGGCAGGCGACTTCTCAGGACTGGGAGTCAACTCCTCTATTTGAACAGTGTGCAGTAGTTTAAACAGGAGATTCATTCTCAGAAAGCTGCAAGCTTGGGTTAGAGTCATCAAAAATAACATGTACAGATTCTTTAACACTAATGTATATTTATTAAAGACTCTAAAAGCTCTTCTAGAGGGAGAGCAACCCATAAAAATACCTTCTTCGCTTTGTGGATCAAACTTACCAAGATTGTTCTTACCATTGTTATAGATATAACATTTGCATTCGAAAGGGTGAAAGTAGTTGATGTTGGGATTTTTTCCTTTCCAGAGTTCATAAGGCGTTTTCCTGAGAATAGGTCTGATCATGCACCTGGTCAACACGTGACAAGTCGTACTGACTGCTTCAGCCCAAAAGTAGTCAGGTAGGCTATAGTGCAAGCAGTATCTTGTAGTGAGCAATTATTCCGTTTAACATCTCCATTTTGCTGTGGAGATCTAGGTGACAAGAAGTTCTGAAAGATGCCATTATTGTTACAGAATTCTTTGAAGAGCTTATTTTTAAACTCTTCTCTATGATCATTATGAATACTCGTAATAAAGTATCCTGGTTCTCTTTGAATCTTTTTACAGAAAACTTTAAAATTTGTAAAGGCTTCATGCTTATGAGACAAGAAGATAACCTAAGTAAAACAGAAATAATCATCAACATACACAAAAGCATAATATTTACGACAATAATTTCCATCTTAGTAGATCCAAAAATATCCATGTACAATAGTTATAGAGATTTTGAAGTTTTGACATTGTCTGTGGCTTTGAATGAGGATCTTATCTATTTTTTAACCCATTAGGCATCACAAGGATGACCCTTTTTGAATTTTAACTTGGGCAGTCCAATGACTAAATCTAATTTAGATAGCTTTTTGATTGCATGCATATTTCCATGACCAAGTTTCCTATGCCAAATCCATAGATAATTTGTAATAGTTGTTAGACATGTAAGAGTAGAGAGATCAGCATTATTCAGCACATATATGTTTTTCACACGGTTTCCAACAATGGAAATGTTCTTTGACAGTTTCGAGATGATACATTTTATGACACTAAAATTAACGTTAAATCTAGCATTACAAAGTTGACTAATGCTTAGAAGATTATGCTTTAGTCCATCCACTAGGTAGACATCGATAAGATCACATGATGGGCTAATTATAATTGTACCTACTCCTGTAACTTCACCTTTTCCATTGTTACCGAACCTAACATATCCTCTATCGAATTTCTTAACACTTTTGAAATTTCCTTCTTTCCCGTCATGTGTCTTGAGCACCTGTTATTTATGACCCACATTCCCTTCTTTTAAGATTTGTTTTGGGGTGCCTGCATCAATAGAAAATCAATTTGTTTTAGGTCTCCAATCTTCATTGGGTCCTTGATTGTTAGTGGTGGAGACTTTTGGTCTCCAAATCCATATAGCAGTTTTGAGAGTGTTACACCTGAAAGATTTGTGGCCAATTTCACTATAGGTAAAATAGGTGGGTTTGTAAAAATTGTTACCTTCAAGATCACTGGTCTTAGGTTTGATTTTTTGAAAAGCTATTGAGGAACATTGACTTGATGGTTTTCGAAAATTATTTAAACGCATCTTAACCTCATCAATCTCCTCTTGGAATAAGTCAACTTCAACTTGACTTCCTTCAAGAAGAATTTTCTAATTTTTCTTTTCATTGGAAATTTTTTTATATTCGTCAATGACCTTTTGAAGTTCGTCAGTAAACATATAAATAGTGTTTTGAAGGTCATAACTAATTAGGACACTTAGGAGTTCTTACCTCACTAGTTTCACCAAGTGCCATGAAGCAAATGTTAGCAATCTTAGCTGGATCTTCCTCAGATCCTTCTTCATCACTCCATACGCCTAGTGACTATAAGTTTCTGCCTCTGCAGGAATTTTTTGTTCTCAACTCGGGGTAATTTTGATGAATATGCCCAGGTCTTCCTCAGTGGTAGTACTGATCACCAGTTTGCTTATTTTTTCATGATTCTTGCTATGGTCTTTATCTCCATTGTTTGAGCATCTACCTGACTCCTCGTATGATTAGCACCATTTTCTTATTATTGGTTTCATCTAGCTACTCTTCTTCGGTAATAGTTTCTGCTTTGAAAGCGACTAATTTTTTCTTATCATCTTTTTGATATTGCTGGATGTGATTATGTTCATAAGCCATGAGGTTTCCACATAGTTCATCGTATGTCATATTTTACAGATCACTGTCTTCTAGAATAGTAGCTTTCATTTTCCATGCTTTGGGAAGAATTCGGATCAGTTTTCTGACTTGTAGTGAATTTGTATACACCATACCTAGAGATTTCAGTTCGCTTACTATTTTGCCGAATCTAGAGAACATAGTTTCAACATTTTCATAATCAACCATCTTGAACAGTTCATACTCATCGAGCAAAGCATTTATACGAGCCTCCTTGACTTTGCCTATTCCTTCGTAAGTTACCTTTAGTTTGTCCCACATCTCATTTGCCATTTCACCGGTTGATATCTTATCATACTCGGATCCATACACGGCATAGTAAAGAAGACTAATGGCTCTAGCATTTATCTATAGGACCTCCTATTGATCTTTAGTGATTTTGAATGATTCCAGATCAACAGGCTTATCAGTAGATGTGCCAGGGATAGCTTTGGGACCTTTCTTGATAAAGAACTAAGCCTGATATTTGGTGGATTGAATAAATATTCAAAACCTTTCCTTCCATTGAGAGTAGTGCTAGCCGTTGAAGTAGGAAGGACGATTCGAGGAGTGACCATATTGAAGGATAGTGCTAGGAATTTGACAGTTGGTCATTATGATCTTTTCTCACAAGTTGTTATACTTATACAGTTAAACCTTGCTCTGATACCAATTGATAGTGAAGAAGGGGGTGAATTGAATTTTTAGTCGATAGTCAACTAAGTTTAAGTGGTAGTTGACTCAGACAGTAACTTAAAAGTAAAGCAGAAAGTTGTATACTAGTTTGGATTACCAATGTGGTGCCTTGTCTAGTCCCCTTCGGTCAGTAGAGTTCCTTTTATGGTTTAAAATGAGAGATGTTTACATACTATGTTTCTCTGATTCTGATGCGCATATTAGATTTTCTTTTCAACTCCTCTTAAGAAAGCCTAGTCTAGAAAACCTCACTCTTTTTCTCTTTTTCTTTAGCCCATTGGATGGACTAAAGCATAATATTCTAAGCATTATTCAACTCTGTGATGCTGGATTTGACATAAATTTCAATGTCGTGAAATGTACCATCTTGAACCTGTCAAAGAACATTACTATTCTCGGAGAATAGGTGGAAAGCATATACATGCTGAACAATGGTGATCTCCCTACTCTCACATATTTAACGGCTATTACAAATAATCCATGGATTTGGCATAGGAAACTTGGTCATGCCAATATGAATGCAATCGAAACACTATCTAGATTAGATCTAGTCATTGGACTGCCCAAGTTAAAATTCAAAAAGGACCATCCTCGTGATGCCTATCAGTTTGGGAAATAGACAAGATCCTTATTTAAAGCCACAGTTAACGTCAAAACTTTAAAATCTCTACAGCTACGGCACATGGATCTTTCTGGACCTATTAAGATGGCAAGAATTGGCAGTAAATGAGTCACATTCAAAAATGCATTTTCCAATCGGCCATAGTGGCCCAACAAACATCTTATCGAGTCAAATCAGTTTTAGGTGAAGAGGAGTCAATGTACGAGTTTAATGGAGCTGGCTATAGTTTTATTTTGAGGCTGTAAAAGAAGTGTATACATTGATATACCATGTGTATACACAACAATATGCAGCAAGGCGAAATGGGGCCAAAAGGCCCAATCCAGTAGCAAAAGATCATTTTGGGAGTAGAAAATGAAAGGGCCACGTAGGCCCAATCTCTTTAGAAATTAGGGCAGGTTGATGAAATTGGGTCTATCAAGCCCAATGGTTTCCTCCTTTTAGAGAAAATTACGCGAATTGACAAACATCTATTAGTAATTATATAAAAAGTTTATAGTTTCAATTAATTATAAATAATAGATATATTTTATTTTTTTGCCATAAATTATTTTAATCCGTATAAAATTTTAAAATATTTATGGTATCAATAAAATCCTTGTTTAGAATTTATACAAATCTCAATTATATCTTCTCTCCTCATTAAATATTTTCTTTCCTTAATTATTTCAACAATATCATGTATAAATTTTTTGAATCTTCTTCTTTTCATCCCCAAATTGTGCATTCCCCTAAATCCCCCAAAATCCTTCCATTTTCTCCACCATATCCATGCAATTCATTATCACTAATTTTTTTAAAAAAACAATTAGATCTGTATATCTTACTTCCTCTTCACAATTTCACAAGATTTCTTCAGTATTCTTTCTTTTTTCAACAATTATCATCAAACAATGGAGGAAAAAGGATAAAGAAATGAGTGAATGTGCAATTTGTTTGCTAGAATTTCAAGTTGGGGAAAAACCTAAAGGGATGTCAGTTAAACATCGTTATCATTCCAATTGTATTAACCGATGGTTGGATATACTTGTATCCTGTCCACTTTGCGTAAATCAACTTATGGTTGTATAAATTCATTTTTAATCACTTTATTATCAATAGATCATTATTAGTAGTACTTGACTTGGATTTTTTTAGTGAGATTTAAATTTTATATATGATTATTTAATATACAATTTCAGTTTTAGTGAGTTGAGTTTTTTTCTATGAAGTTGGAATTTTCATCATGCTTATTTATATACCATTTCAGTTTTAGTTTGAAACAACCTAAAAAAGTGGCCGAAAATGTGCCTCGGAATACCCAGAATTTTAAATTTCATATATCTCAACATTCGTGCGTGATATTAAAAATTTGACTTCATATTATTGTTCAGGGGGTCAAAATTAGGTGGAAAAGGGTCTAACCTCGATTTAAGAGCAAAGGGTTAGGAATTATGATTTTTCAAAGTGAGAATTCCAAAGAGGAATCCGCGTCGTTTCCATGACGCGCTTCTGTGTTAAAAATGACTTTTTTTTGTTCAGTCTAAGAATTCTAAGTCTTGGGCCTATGTGTTCCCAAACGTGTTTTTGCCTATACTTATCCTTATTTTACCCTCATATCATCCTAAATATTTCTCAATACTAACTCAAATACTTAACCATATTTTCACTCCCAAATTCAAGTCTCAAACTCTCATCTGGAACTAAAATTTTCCTTCAAGGTTCTTCTTCAAGCTTCAAGTCTCCATCTCCAAACTTCACCAAGTTCATCCCCAAGCTAAGGTATGTGGATTTCTTTCGTGGGTTCCTTTCAACCATGATACCCAAGTCTCCTTTTACTCAAATTGCATAATTTAAAGTTGATTTACAAATGGGTCTTGCTCATTATATTGCCAAATTCATTTCTGGTTGCCATAGTAGTCAACAAGTCAAAGCCAAACATCAAAGATGGGGTGGCCTAACCCAAGACATAGAGACTCCCACTTGGAAGTGGTCGAAAACTATGTGAAATTGCTATGTTCTGCTATGTTTTGAGCTATAAATTTTAGACCTATTGTAAGATTTGGTAAGAAATTTTGATGTATGTTTCTTGAGGGTGTTGGAAGGTGTTGATTGATGGTTTTACAATAGATTTTCTTGCATGATTTCATCTCTATATTTTATGGTTTTGTACTATCATTACTCACCCTCTAAGTTTTGATAAAATGTCCGGATGTGGTTTCTTGAGGAGTTAAAGGTCCAAAGCAGAGATATGATATGATTGACTATATGATGATGAAATGAGCTTATGTATATGATATACTCTACATAAAGTGTTGCATTAGACCATACCCGATCCGAGGAACAAGAGCCCAAGTAACCGGTGGGGGTTTGTACTCATCAACCATGTGTGGGGTTTGTACTTCGCCATAATGGTGATAAGGTGTGATTGTCATCAACTATGTGAGGGGTTTGTACCACACTACCATGGTGATGGGGTAAAACCATCATCAATCATCCAAGGGGTTTGTATCTTGAAAATCTAGCTTGGTCTCTTCTACACATATGATATCCTATATGAGCATGAGTTACTTAAGTATGTTTTACTTATGCATTGGTCATACATGCCATAATGTTATATTATGTGTATTTCCTATTGTTATGCATTTTGAATATAATGCCTAATTCTTGTTACGATCCTACATCTAGGATGAATAAGTTCATGATGGGGGTCTTTGTCTTGGTAAGTGATGGATGCCAGTCCACCATGCTAATAAGTGACATGGTCTTATCTCAGTTGATGACCTATGTTGAGCAAGTGGAGGAGGAGAAATTAAGGAAGAAAAAGAGGAATGTGGCCAAGAGGGCCCAATTTGAGGTTAAATTCCAAAAGGGTGCTAAATTTCATTAAGGCCAAGGGCCTTCTCATGCTACTAATAGGGGGTTTACCAATGACTTCCCTAGGCCTCAAGGTTTTGGTGGGGTGGCTCCTATTGATGAGTGCCCTAAATGTGGAAAGAGCAATGGAGGCCCATGTATGAAGGGTTCTAATGCATGCTATGAATGTGGAGAGCTTAGTCACAAGAAGATAGATTATCCAAGAAACCATGGTAAAGGCCGAGGTACAAATGCAATTCCATTGGGTAGAGGTGGTACTCAAGGTGGTGCCCCAAGGCACAACTAGTTTTATGCACTTCATGGGAGACAAGAGGGTTGGTGAGGTCTCCGATGTTGTTACTAGTATGTTAAAAATCTTTGACTTTGATGTATATGCTTTGATTGATCCGGGTCCCACTCTTTCCTTTGTTACCCCCTTTTGTTGCTAAAAAGTTCCATGTTGACCCCGAGTTGTTGCATGAGTCATATGAAGTGTTTATTCCTATTGGTGCCTCTATTATTGCTAAGATAATTATGGAAAGGTTCAAGACGGCCCTATGTCGTGAAAAATCCTATGTTGATATGAGAAGAAGAGACTTTGAATTCAAAGTGGGTGATTGGGTTTATTTGAAAGTATCTCCAATGAACGGTATGGTTCATTTTGGTAAAAAAAGGAAGTTGAGTCCAAGATACGTTGGTCCTTATGAGGTCTTGAGGAGGGTTGGTACGGTAGCTTATGAATTAAAGTTGCCTAGTGAAATGAATTTGGTTTATCCGGTGTTCCATGTGTCTATGTTGAGAAAATATGTTGGTGATCCTAATGCTATTGGGCCTCCTGATGTTGTGGGTGTTGTTGAGGATAACTTGACTTATGAGGAGACTCTGGTTCATATTTTTGATAGGCCAGTGAAGAGATTGAGGAACAAGGAGGTGACATCCGTTAAGGTCCTTTGGAAGAACCAAATAATCATAAGTGCTACTTGGGAGGTCAAAACGGACATGCAAAAGTGGTATCCTTATCTTTTCCACTCCACTCAAGCCATAATGTTGCATTGTTATTGGGGTTAAGTTGTTTATGGTCACTCTTGTCTTGTACGTCTCTTTTACATTCGGGGATGAATATTCCCAAGAGGAAGATATTAAAACGACCCCAAAAAGTGACTGAAAATGTGCCTCAAAATACTCAAAATTTTAAATTCCATATATCTCAAATTTTGTGCATGATATAAAAAATCTGACATCATATTCTTGTTCAGAGGGTCAAAATAAAGGTGAAAATGGTCTAAACCTGATTTAAGAGCGAAAGATTAGGAATTATAATTTTTCAAAGTGCAATTTCCAAAGAGGAATTAGCATCGCAGTGTTAAAAAGTGCTTTTTTTTGTTCGGTCCAAGGCTTCTAAGTCTTAGCCTAAGTGTTCCCAAACATGTTTTTACCTATACTTAGCCTTAATTCACCCTCATATCGTCCTAAACATTTTCCAATACTCACTCAAACACTTAGCCATATTTCCACTCCCAAATTCAAGTTTCAAACCCTCATTCGGAACTAAGGTTTCCTTCAAGGTTCTTCTTCAAGCTTCAAGTCTCCATCTCCAATCTTCACCAAGTTTATCCCTAAGCTAAGGTATATGGGTTTCTTTCATGGGTTCCTTTCACCTATGATACCCAAGTCTCCTTTTACTCAAATTGTATGATTTAAAATTTATTTACAAATGATCCTTGCTCATTATGAAATTCAATGCACACTATGTTAAAGCTATTTGAAATTGTGACTGGTTTGCTATGTTTTGAGCTATAACTTTTGAACCTATTGTAATATTTGATGAGGGGTTTTGATGTATGTTGCTTAAAAGTGTTGCAAGGTGTTGATTGATGGTTTTACAATGGATTTTTTTGCATGAGTTCATCTCTATATTTTATGGTTTTGTACTAGCATTACACACCTTCTAAGTATTTGATAAAATGTATGATGTAGTTTCTTGAGGAGTTAAAGGTCCAAAGCATCAGATATGATATGATTAACTATGTGATCATGAAATGAGCTTATGTATATGATATACTCTATATAAAGTATTGCATTAGTCCATACTCGATCCGAGGGAACAAGAGCCCGGGTAATCAAGATGGGGGTTTGTACACATCAACCATGTGAGGGGTTTGTACTTCACCACCATGGTGATAAGGTATGATTATCATCA
The DNA here is from genome assembly GCA_000787875.1 of Solanum virginianum. Classification (NCBI taxonomy): domain Eukaryota; kingdom Viridiplantae; phylum Streptophyta; class Magnoliopsida; order Solanales; family Solanaceae; genus Solanum; species Solanum virginianum. Next base: position 34,447 of record DF358500.1, read on the forward strand.
ACCATGTGAGGGATATGCACCACACTGCAAGGGTAATGGGGTGAAACCATCATCAACCAACCAAGGAGTGTGTACCTTAAAAAGCTAGCTTGGTCTCTTCTACACAAATGATATCCTATATGAGCATGAGTTACTTATGCAGTGATCATACATGCCATATTGTTATATTATGCCTATTGCCTATTGTTATGCATTTTGACTATAATGCTTAATTCTTGTTGCATTGCATCCTACATATTTAGTACATTCAATTGTACTAACACATACTTTTGCCTACATGATATCATCATGTAAGAACCAGAGCCAAGTTGATTATCCTCCTCCTCCACGTTGCTAGCTCTATACTACTCAAGCTAGTTGGTAAGTCCTCCACTTCGCGGACCTTAGTTTATGTTTCTCTTAGTATGTATTGAGACATTCTTTCTTATATTCTATTTTGATTATGAGGGTGAGCCTGGTTGCTTTGTCTTTGCCCCCGCTCTTATCTATGTATTAGAGGTATTTTTTGGATATGTTATGTATCTATGCTAAGAGTCTTGACTCTATTGCTCTTGATGTCTATGATATGAAAGTACTTTCTCTTAGCCCCGGTTGTCCCACTTTATTATCTCTTGATGTTTCTTTCATTGCTTCCGCGACCAATGATGTGTAATGACAAGTTTAGAGGCTGTTTGGGGTCCCTTCGGGTTCCCCATTCGCCGTGTCACATCTAGGCCCTAGGCTTGGGTCGTGACATAGTTAGCCAAAGTTGGCCAAATTTTGATTGTGATGTTAAGTTTTATACATTTTTACTTTTGTATAAATCTCTTTTTTGGAACTACTGAAGTTGGCTGAATTTTGATTGTGGTGTTAAGTTTTATATGTTTTTACTTTTGTATAAATCTCTTTTTTCGAACCACTTTATTCAAATAAATTGTATAAAGTGATAGATCTTAATTAGTATGTTCTTAAAAAGACTTTCTAGAAATGAATCGTATTGAATAACAGACCTTCATTAGCATGTTTTTTGGGAACACTTATACAAATGATTTTTATATACAAGTAGATGTTAAATAGTATGTTTGTTTTTATATTTTTCTAGTTCTAATTGTCTAATTATTCAAATAAACATGTACATACAAATGAAATATTTATTAGAATGATTTGTTATATACCGTTCCATTTTTAGTGACTTAGTTATATAAATAAATATGGATACAAGTTTGTATATTTGAAATAAAAGCAGATATACAAATTCAATTTAATAGATTTACATAAACTTTATACTTCAGTGACTTTTATATAATATTTATACAAAAATACTGCAAATTTATCCTGCATATATACCTAAAGGTACTCGTTTATACAAAATATATGTGTCTTCACCATGAAGAACTCCAGCTACATAAAACAAATTGATTACCATAATTAGCGAGCAAATCAAGGGATTTAGTTGATATATACATTTCCATTTTTAATTCTGTTTTTAATGAATGCCTTAAATATTAAATTTGTATATTTTATAAAACAAATGATTCATATACAAAATTAAAAGCACATGACAAACTTTATATTATGTATGGAATGTAATTAGGTAAAATGTAGCTATAGAGCCTTATTATGATTTTTAAGTTTGTCATTTATGAAATTTCCTCCTTTTAGCTCTTTTCTTATTTATATTTTATTGTATTTATGTGCTTGTTCTAACTCTAATACTAACTCTTTATTGTTTTATTTTTAATATAATTAAATTCTCCAAATGTCAAAACCATATGAGTTAATTGTTTATTTCGAGGATTTTGTGACATTTTAGTGTTAAAATCATTTTAGCAAAACAAAATGAGTTTCTTCCTCTATCTCAAGTAATCTTTTGAAAGTTTTGTCTTTTATATAGTTCAAGTTTTTTTCTCTCGAAATTACTCATGAAATATTTTCCCCCTTTATATACTTAGTCATTTTCAATAACTTAAATACTTAAGTTTTTTTGTTTTTTAAGTTTTACTTTAAATGTTGATTTTTTCAGAAGTTAGTCAAACATGTTTTAATCATCGGCCAACCGCAAGTTAGCGACCCTTTTTGAGTGATTAATTTCTTCTCAAAAGTGGAAATTGAACCTTTACTCATTTTTCTGAAATTTTAAGACTTTTCTTTTAGGGTCTTAAAATCTTTTAAAAAGTTTTCTTAATTTGTTTAAAAAATTAAGTGGTGACTCTATCTTTTTCAAAAACTTAGTTTTTACTTAAATTAATCAAGTATTTAACTGATTTTTCCAAAAAACTATTTTCCTATTTAATAGAAATGACGACTCTGTTGGGGATTTAATTAGGTTCTAACCTTTTAATTTGACTAACTATTTGATAATATAATTATTTTTATTTGTGCTTTAATTTTTTAAATTCGAATATTAAACTGTCATTGCATGCATAGCATTTTCCTCCATCCGACATTTATTTTACTTTCTTACTAAAATGACGGTTATGCGGGTCGCAGCTGTTCAATCCAAAATTTCCATCGAGGTACCCTGATGAGTGAGTTGATCTCGTTAGGTCAACGGTCGTTAACTTTCCCAACCCAAGTTGTCCTCTTTGGCCACCGGTTCATTATCAAAATTAAGCGCACTTTTAGTCAACCTAGAGTAGAGTGAAACCAAAACCCTGTAGAAGCATTGGCCTAAGACAACCCAACACGTAAGTCATATTGGGCCCATTAGACAGACCACCTTGAGTCCATAGTGGCCCCCGATCCAAATGGACAATCATGTTTATGTATTTAAAATTTGAAGGTTGTATACACTATTTGATGAACCATTGTCCCTTAGGGTTGGATATTTGTCATTTTTGAATAGGCAATTTGTTGTTGTTGAAGATAAAGAAAGATCTTGAAATAATGATGAGAAGTTCAAGAAGAAATATTTATTTGAAGGCTTAGTTTAGTATTGTACCCCTGCATGAGACTGATTATTTATCCCCTTTTCCTAATAATGTATCCCATTCAATTTAGTCATAAAGCTTGTAATATATTTTTGGAGCTATGGAACATTTCAAATGGTGCAATACATCCTTCAAATCGTTAGGCCTACCCTTAGCATAAAGGGTCACATATATATTAGGATGGTTATATTTTGTTTATGTGCTAAATGCTATATAATTTTCTTTATTTGTGTTGTTTGACTTATGTGTCTAAATACATATATTTTGCCTCGAAAATGATTGGTCCATTATTCCATTCCAAAGTCTTAGAACATATCAGACATATAAAGTCAAAATTTGGACCTTTCTAAAACACTTGAGTCCATTGTCAAAATCGCCTAAAGTAACTCCTTATGTTCAATTGGGTCATCACTCAAATCCGTGTTGACCGTGTTATTCTTGAAAATAAATTTTTCATCTCAAAATACCTAGAATTATCGAATACTCCACCAGTTTCAAATCAAATTTTACCATTATACTCAGCTGAACCTTTCAAAAATCAACTTGTGAATATTTTATTGAAATCCTAATTTACTCATTTCAGTCCATTAAATGATCAAAATTTGTCCATTTGGTCTTTTAGAACCTCCTATTCTTTGAATTTTGGACTAGTCTTCTTAAGCAAAACAAATGTTCTTTGTCGCTTTGAGTAATTATTATGATTAATAGATTTACTCTTTCACTTTTTGAGTTATTCTTTTCTTTATAGAAGGAGAGATTGATTTGTGCTGGTAATCAAACTTGTTCACTCCATCAAAACAAAACAATTTTAAAAATATCCACTAGTAGAACATTCATATTTGACGTGGTCTAAGGTCAAGAAAGTTACTCATCACTTCTTATTATGAACTATGTTTGCCCTGATTTCTCTAGTGGAATACGTAGGTGGTCTTTATTAGTTTCAATCACGTTATCTAAAAATCTCAATTCCCTTTTATCTTGGAACTATGTTTGACCTGATTCCTACCTCAGCGGCATACGTAGGCGTCACACCAACTCATTCATATGCCCCAAAGTATTTTTGTGTCCCTCTTTACAATTAAAATATGGCAAAATTTTGAGAGGATCTCGAAATTCTTTAAAAAAGAACTTTCTCCAACAAGTCAAACTTAGAGCCATACTAAAGTTGTAATTGGGGAAGATTTTTTGAAGTTTTCTTAAAAATCAATCCGAAACTTCAAGAAAGTGAAAGACTCCTTCAATGTTTTAAACTGGGGTAGAAGTTTTTAGAAGGTCCCTAAAAAATTCTATCAAATTTGTATTTCAAGGCGAATTCAGTATGCAAATCAGATAGTAGACAAATATCAAGATGCGAGGCAAAACAACATGAATCAGTCTCTAAAAATTAAGACTTTTTCTTTAGGTGCAGGAACTACAAATTCACAAGGCATCATTAGACCTACAATGGTCTCATCATGATTCAGATTATTTCTACTTTTACTCAGTTCTAAAATTTATTTTCATTACTCTATCATTTCCTAAATTATTTTTCGTATTACTCTATTGTGATTTATAACAAATTTTCTTAATATTACAGATAAGATAGCTTGAAACTATGGCCAAGTTGTGAGATTTCACTAGAGCCAATACAAGATGAACAACTCCATCTTTCAACTTATCTTCTGTTATGTCATTTCTTTTGATAATTTAATTTTGGTTTTCAACTCCACAGGTATGATTGCTAGAATTGATGGCAATTTTCAAAGATTGTCTCAAATTTTGAAGAATCAAGCAAGACGTTCATAAGAAAAGAACACAAGTTAATCTTTTAAAGATGTTATTATATATGCTAAGGAATTTCGGTGCCAAAAACTCAATTTGACTAGTACTTTCATTCTATCTTGACAAATTTAGTCCTTTGTTATTCAATTTTCTTCCTTTTTGGTGGCAAATCTTATGTTCTTTACAAATTCTATTACGTTTTCGAGAATATAGAGCGTTACTTCCTTCAACGTGACACGTTAATTTATTATTGGAGCTTCACTTCCTTTAATGTGATATGTTAAACTATTATCGGAGCATCATTTCCTTTGACATGACAGTTAAATTATCATTAGACCATCACCTCCTTCAGCTTGATACATTAATTTATTATTGGATCATCACCTCCTTTAGTGTGACACATCAAATTATTATTGGATTGTCACCTCTTTCAGCGTGACACGTTAATTAATTATTGGATCGTCACCTCCTTTAGCGTGACACATTAAATTATTATTGGGTTGCCACCTCTTTCAGCATGACACATTAATGTATTATTAGATTGTCACCTCCTTCAGCTTGACACATTAATTTATTATTGGATCGTGACCTCCTTCAACGTGACACGTGAATTTATTATTGGATCATCACCTACTTCAGTGTGATACACTAATTTATTATTGGATTGTCAACTCCTTCAGCGTGACATGTTAATTTATTATTGGATCGTCACCTCCTTTAGCGTGACATGTTAAATTATTATTGGGTTGTCATCTCCTTCAGCCTGACACATTAATTTATTATTTGATTCTCAGCTCCTTCAACGTGACACATTAAAATTATTATTGGACAGTCACCTCCTTTAGCATGACACGTTAATTTATTATTGGATTGTAACCTAAATAGCTTGATACATTAAAATTATTATTGGACCGTCACCTCCTTCAGTAACATTAATTTATTATTGGATTATTACCATCTTCTGCATGACACATTAATTTATTATTGAATTATCACCTCCTTCAGTGTGGCACAATAATTTTATTATTGGATCGTTAACTTCTTTAGTGTGACATGTTAATTTATTATTCAGTCATCACCTCATTCAGCTAGACATGTTAATTTATTGGATCATCACCTCCTTCAGGGTGACACATTAATTTATTAGATTGTCACCTCCTTCAGGAAGACATGTTAATTTATTATTGGATTGTTACCTCCTTCAGCGTATCATGTTAAAATTATTATTGGATCATTACCTCTTTCAGCGTGACACGTTAAAATATTATTAGATCATTATCTCTTTCAGCATGACACATTAAATAATTATCGGATCGTTATCTCCTTCAACATGATCGGTTAAAACAGGTTTGCATAAATTATATTCATATTTATGTTTCATTTACTATTAATGTGTTTTATCTCAGTCTTTATTGAGAGCATTTGAGAGGATGGATTCTCAAGCAAATTACAGATATGGATGTCATCAAGTAGGATATAGCACAATGTGAAACTTTTTTTAGCAGCAAACTCGGACATAGTCTAAAGAGGAATGTCATACTCTTTGGACGCAAGCTGAGAAGCGACTCCTACCACAATCCAACAACATCCTTGTCAAAAGGTATGTGGGTATTTTCTTGAGTTTGTTAATTTTAGTTTTGAATCCAATGAAATTTTAATTCTCATTAGAGGCAGTCTTTCCAGTCTGAGTGACAATACACCAAGACTTAATGTAACACCCCAGAAATTTTGAAAATGAAACAGATCCTTGGACCTAGTTCTAAGAGAGGGTTTATGAGTCGTAGACTAGAGTTCGGCTCATGGACTAAGTCGTAAAAGGTATTCCTGAGTTGAAAATTGTTGGTTAAGTATAGAATAGGTATTATAAGAGGGAACACGTCCCATAACATGTTCCATGAGTCATCTGTCAAGTTACGGAACAAGATCCAGAAACCTATAATTTTGGTCCAGGCTCTACGAGGGGGAACACAACTCGTAACATCTTCCATGAGTCATTGGATGGATCATTGAATAAGAATCAAAAATTAACAATTTTGATGTACTTTTCACTAGAGAGGACCATGACCCGTAACCTGTTTCACGGGTCGTAAAAAGGGGTTTCGTGATCCACTTAGATAGTTTTTCTTGAGGGGTAAATTTGTATTTTCCCATCTTTTTAAATTAAATCCCATGATGTTTTGGACTTATTTTAGAGACCTTATATGTACCCTATATGTATTACTCTTCAAAACTACTTAGAAATTCTACAAAGCATCGAAGAAGGGGAAATAGCTAGGGTTCCAAGCACATGTATAGAGATTCTTTGAGAAGCTGACTATTCTTCTATTTCCAGGTATGTAAGGCTAACTAAAACATGGATTATATTCTTCCATGTGCCCCACACCCTAAATTGATGGAGTTATAAGTGAGTTGAGTATCCAATACATGTTTCTTCAAAGATTTGTTTCTTAATTTTAATGTGCTTCTACATAATCTTGCATGAATTTCTATTTTTATAAAGTAAATACTTGAAATATATGATATTTCCATACTACATGAACCCTAGAATGAATTCTTATTATTTTTATAATTGCATTTATTTGAGCTTGCATGAGTATGATTTGAGCCTAGAGGGCCTATGAAATCCCTAAATATCTTAACTCCACTTTTGCTTCCTGAATGCTATGACTTAGAATGATGCATGATAGAGTCTTTATGAGTCAAGAACTAAACCTTAAGGAATGTAACCAAAGAGTTGATAGTTAACGTGAAAATTTGAATTGACAAATGTCCAATGAGACTTGTTGATTAGGCTATGATTGTCCTATGAGCATTGAGTTTTGGGAGGAGTATTGACAACCAAAATGAGTAGTAGAAATCCTAACTTGAACTCATTAACTATGTCGTAAAATGTAGGAGAGGATTGCAATAATTAAGTTGGATGTTCCTCATGATAGGTCCCTGAAATAATAGAGGACTCAGTTGATTGGGATCTATTATGGATCGATTTATTCTTTACCCTAGCAAGTATTGAATAGATATGGCAACATTATTAAGAATATTGTACAATCACTGGCTTATAAGTGATTGTTGTTGAATAAGAGAAACACCCAGATAGGTTCC
>DF358500.1:42285-55884 GCA_000787875.1 Solanum virginianum
GAGGTTCCAAACTGATAGTACTCTGACTTGATAAGAGCAAATTGATTTGGATTGGTATTGATAGGTCATTGTCTCCTCTTTATTTTGGTTTTAGATAGACATTTGACATTTTGATTGAGCATATTTGAGTTTTGTTATTCTATTTATATTTGTTTCACTTAGCTATTTTACATACTCGCACATTTCATGTATAGATATTCAATTGGGCCTACATCTTTACATGATGCAGATATAGGTGTTAGAAATTATTAGCAGGTGCATCATTAAGGATTTAATCACATCTAGTTGATTGTTGAGTCCTCCCCTACGGAGGATGCTCATTTAGATTTTATCTAGCTTGAGTTAGTACTTTATTTCTCTTAATTTGGGAGCCATGGCCTATCATGATACCATCTAGATAGCTTAGTTAGAGGTTTCATAGACTAGATTTGGGATTGATGATTTGGATATTATCAAACTAGTTTCTTTCACAATAGTCTTATTGATTTGTTATTATTGTCTTTATTTGAGATTGTCAACCTTTATTCATCTTTATCCTTCCACTAATATTATAAATGTTGAATAAATGAATGCGATGAGGCCCAGTGGTACTCTTGAGGACTAGCAATAGTCTCTGAGTGCCGGCCACATCTAGGGTACCTTCCCGGGCATGACAAACTAGGTATCGAGCCCAGAGTTCAAATGTCCTAGGGAGTCTATGAATCCATGTCTAGTAGAGTCTTGTTTATGAGTGTGTTGTGCATCATACTTTATAAGCAGAAGGCTATAGGACATTTGGAAGAGTTACACTTTCATATTCTCACTCGTGCTATAAAGTTAAACTCTATGAAAGCTCTCTTCTAATCTGCGAGTTATACATTTGTAAAATTGCAACTATGCCTCAAAGAAGAGCTATTATAAGAAGAGGGCATTCAGCTAGATAGAGTGTTAACTATCCTGAGCCCTAAAATTATTATAAGCCCATAACCCCAGCCATCCCTGAACAACCATCATATGTTGACATCTCGAATGCTGAGCTTCACCAGGCCATCCAGACCTTGGCCCATGCTGTGATAGCACTTGCTACTAGAATAGGAGTAGGTAGATTAGATGTGTAGGAACATCCAGAGTATAGGAATTCTTGAGGCTAAACCTACCTGAGTTCACAGGGTCTACGCTCACTGAGGATCCTGAGAACTATATTGATGAGTTATAGAAAGTATTCCAGGTGATACATATGACTGAAGCTGATAGGGTTGAGTTGGCTGCCTACCAACTTAATGATGTTTTTGGGTTATGGTATGACCATTGTAAGAAGAATCGAGGAGAGGGTGCCTTAGTTCTGACTTGGACAATATTTGAGGAAACTTTCTTGGGGCGCTTCTTTCCGAGGGAGCTAAGGGAGACAAAGGTAAGGGAGTTCTTGAATTTAAAACAGGTATCTATGATGGTCAAGGAGTATGGTCTTAAGTTCATACAGCTTTCTCATTATGCTCCTGAGATGGTTGCGGACATGAGAAGCAGGATGGGTCTGTACATTGATGGGTTGAACAAGTGGCCAAAGAAAGATTGGAGAGGAGCTATGCTTGTGAGAGACATGGACATGGGCAGATTGACGGTATATGTGCATCATGTTGAGGAGGAGAGATAACAAGATATGGAGGAGATTAAGAATAAGAGGGCTAAAACCTCCAGCCATGAGGTTAGGGGGAGAGGAAATGAGAATTGTAGCAAGTTTTAGTTCGGGCCAGCACCTTCATCTGCCAGTGCACTAGCACCCAAAATTGGAATGAGCAGAGGTCGCAGAATTTTAGAGCCTAAGGATCTCATTTGTAGGCTAGTGTGACCTTAGGCACATAAGGTAAGTAACCATGTGTCAAGTGTGGTAAACTACACTTGGGAAGGTATCATGAGGGAGGTGATACATGCTACAAGTGTGGCCAAATAGGTTAATTTCAAAGAGATTGTCCATGGTGGGCTGACAAGGTCCAATTTTCTACACCAGTACCACTAGCTAGAGGAAAATCAGAGAGGTGTTACTTATGGCGCGAGTGAGCCTGCAAACTATTTGTATGTTATGGGCAGTTGCCAAGATTAGGAAAACTCCTCGAATGTTATGATGGGTATGATCAGGTCTTTGCTCTTGATTGCTATATTTTGATGGATCCTGGTGCCACATTGTTGTTTGTGTCTCCTTATGTGGCTAGTAGATTTGATAGAACTCCTGAGTGTCATTTTAAACCATTTGATGTTTCTACTTTGGTTGGTGAGTCTATTATAGCGGAAAGAATCTATAGAGATTGTGTAGTATCCATCCATCACAAGGATACCCTTGTTAATTTGATTGAGTTGGAGATGGTCAACTTCGATATGATTCTTGGCGTGGATTGGCTTCATGCCTATTATGCCTTTGTTGATTGTAAAACTCAAATTGTCAAATTCTAGTTTCCAAATGAGCCTCTCCTAGTGTGGAAGGGTGACTCGATTGCACCTAAGGGTAAGTTTATTTCCTACCTTAAGGCCAGAGGTTAATCTCAAAGGGATGTATCTATAATCTCGTGCGAGTTAAGTTTGACGATGTTGAGTCTCCCACCCTTGAGTCTGTTTTGACCATGAATGAGTTTCCTGAAGTATTTCTTGAGGATCTACCTAGAGTCCCTCCTTATAGGGAGATCAACTTTGGAATTGATGTTCTTGCTGACACCCAGCCTATCTCTATTTCACCATATAGAATGGTTCCCAAAAAATTGAAAGAGCAGCTCAATGATTTTCTATAAAAGGACTTTATTAGGCTGAGTGTCTCTCCGTAGGGCACTCTTGTCCAATTTATTTAAAAGAAAGATGGTTCTCTCAGAATGTATATAGATTATCGCCAATTGATAAGGTAACCATTAAGAACAAATATTCCCTTCCGAGGATTGATGACTTGTTTGATCAACTTTAGGGTGCCACTATTTTCTCTAAGATAGACCTTAGATCAGGCTATCATCAATTAATAGTGAGAGAATGTGACATCCTAAAGATGGCTTTCGAACTTGATATGGTTACTTCAAATTCTTGGTGATGTCTTTTGGATTGACAAATGCACCTGCAACTTTCATGGATTTGATGAACAAATTATTTATATAGTATCTTTTCTTGTTCATGATCTTGTTTATCGATGATATTTTGGTGTATCTATATATGAGGAGGAGCATGCTAATCATCTTAGAATCACTTTGCAGATGCTCAAGGAAAATGAGTTATATGCAAAGTTTTTGAAGTGTGAGTTTTGGCTCAAATCTATTGCAGTCCTAGGTCATATGATCTTATGTGATGGTATATGAGTGGATGCTCAAAAGATTGAGGCAGTCAAGAATTGGCCAAGACCTACCTCTCCAACTAATATAAGAAGCTTCTGAGGTTTGGCTGGTTACTACCGCATATTTGTTGAAGGATTTTCTTCCATATCAGCACCGTCAACTAGAATGACTCAGAAAAAGGTCAAGTTTCAATGGTTTGATATGTGTGAGAAGTGTTTTTAAGAGTTGAAAACTAAAACGACCCTAAAAAGTGCCCAAAAATGTGCCTCAGAAGTGCCTGGAATTGTAATTTCCATATATCTCCAAATCCGTGTGTGATATCAAAAATCCAACTTCATATGCTTGATTAGGAGGTCAAATTAAGTGCGAAATGGGTCTAACTCCAATTTTTAGAGAAAATGAATCAAAATTTTAATTTCCCAAAAATTAATTTCTAGAGAGCTCTCTGCGCCCCTGGTGCGACGCGCCACGAGCGCGCCATAGTGTTAAATTATTTCTAGTTTTTAGTTACTTCCAAGAATTTTGGCTCTTGTGCCTAAATCCTACCATGTGTGAAAATACCTATACATATGAAACAACCCCAAAAAGTGCTCGGAAATGTGCCTCAGAAGTGCTCGAAATCATAATTTTCATATATCTCAAAATTCATGCGCAATATCAAAAATCCAACTTCATATTCTTGTTCAGGGGGTCAAATTAAGTGGAATTTTCATATATCTAAAAATTCATGCGCAATATCAAAAATCCAACTTCATATTCTTGTTCAAGGGGTTAAATTTAGTGGAAATGGGTCTAACCCCTATTTAAGCACAATCATAGCAAAATTTGAAAAATCACAAAAATGTGATTTCTAGCGATGGTCCGTGCCCCTGACACGACATGTTAAGGGTGTGCTTCTGTGTATTTTTGTGGCCAATTTTCTATCTCTGTCCAAGACTTTTGGGTCTTGGGCCTAGGTGTTCTCATCCGTGAAAATGCCTATACTTAGCCTTATTTCACCCTCGTATCATTTAAGACATTCCCAAATACACTCCCAAACACTTAGAAAATATTTCACTTCCTAATTTCAAGTCTCAAACTTATCCAGATTCTAAGGCTCTTAATGAAGCTTCAAGTCTCCATCTCCAATCTTCATCAAGCTATTCTCCCAAGCTAAAGTCTATGGGTTTCTTTCATGGGTTCCTTTCACCCATGATACCCAAGCTCTCTTTTACTCAAAATTTCATCATTTAAAGTTAATTTATTCATGGGAGTTAATTTATTCATGGGTCTTATCTATTATGAATTTCACTGCACACTATGTTAGGGTTTATGAAATTGTGATTGTTTTAGCATGTTTTAACCAATGAAACCAAGATCTATTGAGAGATTTGGTGAATGGTTTTTATGTATATTGCTTGAGGGTGTTGCCAAGTATCTAATGATGGTTTTACATTGAATTTTCTAGCATGATTTCACTCTTAATTTGCATAGTTTTACACTAGCACTATATACTTGCCAAGTGTTTGATAAAATGTCCAGATTATGATTCCTTGAGGAATTGAAGGTCCAATGCTTGTCTTATGAGTTAAATGACTTTAGGATGATGAAAAAAGTGTATGTATATGATGATTATGAAAGGAATATATGTATATCATGATGATGGAAGGAATGCACGTATATGATATTATCTCTACAATGTTGGGGATGACCAAGCCTCATCTGGGAGGTTGCTTGTCTCTCTTTTTCTTGATGTCTATGATATGAAAGTGTTCCCTTAGCCCCGATTATCCCAATTTACTATCTCTTGTTATGTTTTATTGCTTCTGCGACTAAGGATATGTAATGATATGTTAAGAGGCTTGCTTGGGGTCCCTTCAGGTTCCCCATGTGCCATGTCACGTCTAGGCCCTAGGCTTGGGTCGTGAAAAAATTAGTATCAGAGCTCTAGGTTGTTAGATCCTTAGAGTCCAAGACACCGCGTCGATTAGAGTCTTATTCATGGTTGTGTTGTGCACCATAAGTATGAGTAGGAGGCTTTGAGGTATTTTTGGAAGTATTTCCCTTCTTCATGTTCTATGTCATGCTATAGAGTTAAATTAAGGTTATTCCTCCTAACGATTGTTCTTTTCTATGCTAGATCATGCCTAACACAAGAGGAAGGAGAGCTCACACACCCGATGACCAACTGGCTAAAGGAGAGCTCTGGGATGCTCTCACTTTGCTTGCATAAGTTGTGGCTAACCAAGCAACCAAGGGTCCCAAGCCCCTCATGCTCCTACACCAGCTTCTCAGGTGAGAGACTTCATGAGAATGAATCTCCCTGAATTCTATGGGTCAAAGGTAGATGAGGACCCTTTAAAGTTCATTGATAAGGTCTATAAGGTATTGGCTATCATTAGTGTGAGATCATAAGATAAGGCAGAGTTGGTGGCCTACCAACTCAAAGGGGTGGCCCAATTATGTTTCACACAATGGAAAAAGGAGAAGGGGTTTGACAATATGGTGCTTTTGGAGGAGTTCAAGGCATCATTTCTCAGTCGGTTCTTCCCTCTAGAGCTTAGGAAAGCTAAATTAGTGGAGTTTATGAATTTGAGTTTATGTCCAATCTATCGACATATCGATGAACTCTGTCTGCCATAATAGCAACTACATTAGGAGCATACCTCGCTAGGGAATTAAATTGAAGGCTATACTTCCTCATGCTCATATTCCCTTGGTGGAGGTTCAAGAATTGATCTGCATGGGCTTCTCAGATTTTTAATGGCAGGTAATGGTCAAGAAATGCCTCTTTGAACTCCTTCCAAGTAGTTGGAGGTGCATCTATACCCTTGAATTGCTTACAAGCTTCATACCACAATATAGCCACACCCTTCAACCTATGTGTTGCTAACTCAACAGCTTCTATACCACTCACATGCATAATATTTAAAGTGCATTGAATCTGGTCAACAAAATCTTGGGGATCTTCATTAGGATCTGACCCTATGAAGGATGGAAGGTCCAAATTAAGAAAGTCACGTATCCTCGTACTAGCTACCCTATTTGCACCACCCGCACCAATAACTGGGCCTTCTTTCCTTCGAACTTGGCCAGCAACTATATGAGTTAATAGCTGGACTGCATTTCTAAGATCCTAAATGGTGGCATCGGTGGGTAGTTCTGGAGGAATATCACTACTTCCTGTTTCATTAGGAGCCATAGGAGTTGGAGATGTTTGTGACAGAGATTCATCTTGGGCCTCATTTGATTGTCTCACCTGGCCGGGTACACCAAATACTACTTCTACTTCCTTCCCTTTGCCTTTGTTTTTCCTTGTTTCTGGCATACTTGCTATACCAAACAATTTAGAGGTTAGACACAATTCACCTGTTATACTTGGCTCTATGGCACGATATGAGGAATGAAAAGAAAGTGACAACTACTAAATGCCATATAGCCTCCTGGTTATAAATATGGTGCATAACACATCGATAAGCAAGACTTTACATAGGCACGGCTTTGAAGACTCCCTAAGCCAACCCGCTCTGATACCACTTTTGCCATGAACCAAAGTCCCATTAAGGCGGACTGACATCCATTGCCGATAAGGATTGGAAGAACCAACCGATACCTATTCACTTTCTATACATATTATAAAGGGTTTCCACATTCAACACGCTTTTAAGAAAGTAGATAGTAATCGTAAGCCAAAAAGAAACACATATGACTAGGCTATTGGACCCATGTTGTCTAAAGTATAAGACATTACCATACTTTAATTTACATAGTGTATAAAGCCTCTAAATAAGGAAAAATATCTTATAAGGGTTGGGACAGGCCCCGCCTCGACTTACTATACAATGCAAAAATGTAAGCTCTAGACACTCTCAAGCCCCGAAGTAACCTGAAGCTTAATAACAGCAGTTGGATATCTGTACTCCTACTGGGGAGATCTACTAGCACCTATACCTACAACATAAAATACAAGTCCCACGTAAGGAACGTCCATACGAGATAATGTGCTGAATATGTAAGCCAAGAAATACTATATATGAAGTAAGAACTCAAATGAATTCATGCACTGGTGTAAGGATAAAAGACCACCTTTAGTCATACTTTGGAATCATGTATTTTATGTTCTTTTTATTACTTTACCTTTACTATATAATATGTGCACAACATGTATACTAATGACCAGTTGATCAGTGGCAAATCTATATCGGGATCGACCCATGCTAGGCTTTTCCTTTCACCCCTAAGCTACTCTCTGTAATGGGATCAGCCCCTGCTAGGTGATTCTTCCACTCCTAGGGTTACCACCCATCAATAAGAAACTTACTTTACTTTATCTTGTAATTACTTTTGAGATGATTCTTTTGGTGGTCATAATATTTGAGTTGTAGGACTATAGATACAACATGTGACATGTAAAGAACTATACAAGACAATACCACAATGGAAAGAGAAGGTTACACAAGTAATGAAATGAGTAGGAGATGAAACAACTCATCAACTTTATTTAGCAAAAAGGAACTCATATATCTTGGTACCTAAGTATGTATGCAGATTTGAAGATGACTATGTATGGGAGCACATGAACATGTAAAAGAGTGAAGACATGATTATTAGTGATGTCGGGGCTGGTAAGTGTCTTTATGTGCCAAGGAAGGATCTAAGCTTCATGCCAAATAATACGAAATTAAGTAGCCTTACATACCTTATTGTGCGACGTTGTTATTACCTCGAAGTAACCTCCTTTTCTCTCTAGTAGTTATATACATTAATAGGGGTAATAAAACAAGCATTAGTAATTACCAAACATGTCTTGGAAGTCCAATCTAATTTAAAAATAAACTTTGCGCAACAGCCCATAAGCATCGACCCAACGACGTTATTTCTCCATTTACACCCCTAAGCATATGTGTCTACTACCCATTCATATACATAGTGTATATAGCCTAGTTTAGTTCCATAAAATGCTAGAAATAGTCCATAATTCATAGCACACACCAACTCCACACAACATGCCATTAGGTAGCACAATATTACCCCATTTCCCTATATCTCAATGTCAATAATTCAAAACTATCCGGACTTTAACCAAACTATCCTCAACACATCTATACATAAAAATATCCTTAAAAAAGTCCTAGAATAGTACCAAAGCAATTATGAAGGACGTGAGGCAATAGCCTTCCATCAATTAGCCCATAAGTTCCAATCAAAATCACACTTAAGATAGCACAATAAAACTCATTTTTAAGTGAAACAAAATAAGGGCAGCAACCTTAGATTAATATCTATAACTTAAACCATGTTAAGAATATCATCTTACCTTCATATTCCAGCCCACAAACCATAGAGAAGTCACCAAAAAAATAGGCAAGTGTGCAACAACTTTCTAAACACATGTTGTCCAACCTTTGTTCACAAGCATAACTTGCATACACTTCTTGTCTTTCATGGAAAAAGTATATCAAATACATAGATACTTCAACTTACCTTAGACTTTGAGATTTAGCTTTCCTTCAAGAACCCTAGAGTGTTTTTTTTGTGGCTGCCTTGTGAAGCAAAGTAAAGAGTAAAAGAAAGTCTTTAGGAAAGCTGAAAATTATTCCAAAGTGAAAGGACTTAAGGGACTATTTTTAAGCCTTTTTAAATAGACAGCTTTGGCCGACTTTCAAGTAGGTGATGCTTCTACTTGCTCCTTTCACTTAGGCTTTCATGGGTCTTAGTTTTGTAGGCTTGGGCTGCCATTTTTACCTTATATTCCACTTGGTTTAGGCCTAAAATGTTAAGAAGATTTTAAATGTAATTGGGCATTTCATGTAATTATCTTGCGTTGCCAATCTTCTTGATATATAATAGTAACCCGTGGTATGTAATTACACCCTTAGCTAAGGTGTTATTCATTATAGGACTTTGGCTGATTCGATGTCAGGTCTTATCTCTGTCTACCTAGCATATTTAAGCTAAGCACGTAGCTGACTCACCTGCTAGCTTCCTAAGTCCTAGAAGCACCTTAATTCTCTCACCTCTTTTAGGGCCTTTACCTCTCCAATTTGTCTTAAAACTCATATACCCTTGCTCGTCTTAAGTGTTAGATGTACACATACCTTCTAAGCTAAATCTCAACCACTTTCAGAAATTAGCGCTAACTTGACCAAGTTATATCATCTTTCATTTGTATAAAACTAGTACACGTAAGAAGTGGGGTGTGATAGCCTATTTTGAGGGTAAGTTCCAAAAGGGTGGCCGGTACCATCAAGGCCAAGGGTCTCCTCACGCATCTAATAAGAGGGTTGCCAATGATTATCCAAGGGCCCAAGGTGCTAAGGGTGTGGTTCCTAATGGTAGGTGTCCAAAATATAGTAGGGGTCATAGTGGCCCATGTTTGAGGGATACAAATGTATGTTATGGTTGTACAGAAGTTGGGCATAAGGTGATAGATTGCCCCTGAAATCACAACAAGTGCAAAGAGGTTCATCGACAAGGTGCTAATTTGGTCCTATTAGGGAGAAGTGGCAGACAAGAAAATGCTCCTAGGCACAACCAATTTTATGCTTTTCATGGAAGACAAGGGATGGATGAGGTGCCTGACGTCATTACTGATATATTGAAAGTCTTTGATTTTGATGTGTATGGTTTGATTGATATACTCTTATAGGTTCATCTATTGTTGCTAGAAAAGTCTATAGCAATTGCATCATTTGCATCTTGCATAAAATATTACCTTGTGATCTTGTTGAATTAGACCTGGTTGATTTTGATGTCATTCTTGGGATGGATTAGTTGCATGTATACTATGCTTTTATTGATTGTAGAATCTGTTGGGTCGAATTCCAGTTCCCAAATGAACCCGTCCTTAAGTGGGAGAGTCATAATGTGGTGGTCAAGCATAAATTCATCTCTTACATTAAAGCCTGTAAGTTGATCTTTATAGGGTGTCTTTATTATCTTGTGAGGGTTAGGGATGTGGAGTCCAAGGTCCTTCCCATAGAGTCAATTCTGATTGTAAGTGAGTTTCTTGATGTCTTTACAAATGACCTTCCCAGTATTCCTCCCAAAAGGAAAATAGATTTTGGTATACACCTCCTCCCTGAGACTCAACCTATTTTTATTCTCCCTTATCATATGGCCTCGGCGGAGTTAAAGGAGCAATTGAAGGACTTATTGGAGAAAGGTTTCATTAGGCTAGCCAATCACCTTGGGAAGCACCAATGTTATTTGTGAAGAAGGAAAATGAGTCTCTTTGAATATGTATTGTCAACTTAATAGGGTCACCATAGAGAATAGGTATCCTCTTCCAAGGATTGATGATTTATTTGACCAATTGCAAGGGGCTAGTTACTTCTCTAATATTGATCTTTGGTCCTGGTATCATCAAGTGAAGGTGAGGGAGTGTGATATTCCTAAGATGGCCTTTCAAACTAGATATGGGCATTTTGAATTTGTTGTGATATCTTTTGGATTGACCAATGCACCAACCATATTCATGGATCTAATGAATATGGTCTTTAAACCCTGCCTTGATTTATTTTTTATGGTATTCATTGATGATATCTTGATCTATTCTCGTGGTAAAGAGGAGCATAGGTCTTATTTGAGGGTTGTGTTGCAAAGATTAAGGGAGGAGAACTTATATAATAAGTATGAAAAGTGTGATTTTGGGTTGATAGAGGTTTCCTTCCTAGCACGTATGGTGTTGAGGGATGGTATTAAGGTGGAACCTAAGAAGATGGGTTTGATTAGGAATTGGCCTAGACCATTGACCCCGTTGGACATTACAAATTTCTTAGGTGTAGCGGGTTACTATCCGAGGTTTGTGATTGGGTTCTCTTTTATTGCTTACCCTATGATAAAGTTTACTCAAAAGAAATCCAAATTTATGTAGTCCGATGAGTGTGAAAGGATTTTCCAAACATTGAAAGATAAGCTTGTGTTCGCTCCTATATTGTTACTACCGGAAGGGCTAGAGGGATTTGTTGTATATTATGATGCTTCTTGGGTTGGTTTGGGTTGTGTGTTGATGCAAAATGGTAAGGTGATAGCCTATGCTTCTAGATAACTCAATGTGCATGAAAAGAATTATCCTACCCATGATCTTGAGTTAGTTTCCATTGTATTTGCATTAAAGATTTGGCGTCACTATTTCTATGGGGTGGATGTTAATGTGTTCACCGATCATAAGAGTCTTGAGTATGTCTTCACTCAAAAAGATCTCAATTTGAGACAAATGAGATGGTTAGAACTTCTTAAGAACTATAATATAAATGTGTATTACCATCCTGGTAAGGCTAATGTAGTTCTTTGAGTAAGATGTCTATGGGTAGCCTTGCTCATGTTGATAATGGTGGAAAAGTGATGGCTAGGGTAGTCCCTCGATTGGCTAGATTGGGAGTGAGGTGGGAAGAGGGTGTTGATCAAGCTGTTGTTGTTGTTAATGGTTCTAAATCTTCATTGGTTGAGGAGGTGAAAGCTAAGCAAGATCTTGATCCCTCATTGCTAGAATTGAAGGCACTGGTAAAAGATCGTAAGGTAGAGGTCTTCTCCCAATAGGGAGATGGTGCTCTTAGGTACCAAGGTAGGTTGTGTGCCTTGTGTTAATGGCTTGAAGGAAAAGATTCTTTATGAGGCTCATGGTTCTTCTTACTCTATTCACTCGGGGTTTACTAAGATATATAGAGATTTGAGAGAGTTGTATTGGTGGGGAGGCTTGAAGAGGGACATTGTCAAATTTGTATCCGATTGCCATAGTTGCCAACAAGTCGAAGCCGAACATTAAAGTTTGGGTGGCCTAATCCAAGACATAGAGATTCCTACTTGAAAGTGGGAAGAGATTACTATGGATTTTGTCATTCAGTTGCCCAAGACTAGAAATGGTTTTGATTCTATTTGGGTTGTGGCTGATAGGATGACAAAATTTGCTTACTTTCTATTGGTTAATACTACCTATGGGGTTGAGAATTATGCTAGGTTGTACATCTATGACTTGGTTAGGTTGCATGAGGTTCCTTTATCTATCATATCGGATCGTGGTGCACAATTCACTTCACACTTTTGGAGGTCCTTCCAAAGAGGTCTTGGGACCAAGGTAAAGCTTAGCACAACTTTTCACCATTAAATGGATGGCCAAGCTGAAAGAACTATCCAAAAACTTGAGGGCATGCTTAAGGCTTGTGTGTTGGTGCTCAAGGGTAGTTGGTACGATCATCTTCCATTGATTGAGTTTGCATATAACAATAGCTATCATTCTATCATCGGAATGGCTCCTTTTGAGGCTCTCTATAGTAGACATTGTAGATCACCGGTTAGGTGGCTTGAGGTTGTAGAGGTGGCTTTGTTGGGATCATATCTGGTTATGGAGACTCTTGAGAAGGTTAATATGATTACAGAAAGGTTGAAGATGACCCAAAGTCGCCAAAAGTCCTATGCCGAAGTGAGAAGAAGGGATCCTTAATTCAAGGTTGGTGATTGGGTCTACTTGAAGGTGTCACCCATGAATGGTGTGGTCCATTTTGGCAAGAAGGGCAAGTTAAACCTTAGATATATGGGTCCTTATAGGGTGATGAGAAGGATTGGTAAGGTGGCCTATGAGTTGGATTGGCCTAGTGAAATGGAGTTGGTTCATCCATCTTTCATGTGTCTATGTTGAGGAAGTGTGTGGTTGACCCTAATGCTATTGTGCCTATTGATGTAGTGGCTATTGTTAAAGACAATTTGACCTATGAATAGGTTCTGGTTCAGATTTTGGTTAGATAAGTGAAGATGTTGAGGAACAAGGATGTGACTTTCATTAAGGTCTTTTAGAGGAATCAACAAGTTGAAAGTGCTAGTTGGGATGCCAAAGCGGACATGCAAAAGTGATATCCTTACCTATTCCACTGCACTCAAGCCTAAGGTATTGATTTAAGTCCTTTATATGATCTCAAGTCTTATGTTTCATCCGCTATGTCATTGCATGCATTCATGTTTAAATTGAAAGGTTCACGATGATTTCACACTTATGATGAGATTTTTGAAATGATGTTTAAGTGCATTATTGCATCTCTTTATGGTCTGAAATGATTATATTTGTTCTATCATATACATTTCTTTGACATTCGGGGATGAATGTTCCCAAGATGGAGATATTGAATTGTGGGCTGAAATGGTCATGTTTGTGTCTCTCATATACAATTTTTGAAATTCGGGGATTGATATTGAAATGACCCCAAAAAGTACCCAAAAATGTGCCTTGAAAGTGTCCAGAATCTTAATTTCCATATATCTCAAAATCCATGCCCGATATAGAAAATCCAACTTCATATTCTTGTTTAGGGGGTCAAATTGAGTGAGAGATGGGTCTAACCCCGAT
>DF358500.1:79567-90314 GCA_000787875.1 Solanum virginianum
GTATCACATTCATATCATTAACTTAGTCTTGCCAAAATATAGAGAGCTCTACATACCTTGGCTTCTTCGTCAAACTAGCCACCAATGTCAAGCTAACCCGAATTACTTCTCTGGACGTGCAATATCTACAATAGTCGCAATAGCGACTACAATCCTTTACGGTTCTTTAAATCACAAGTTTAGCCGTAAGTTTTACAAAAATTTTCCGAGCATCTTCCCTTAATTTAAGCCATCTCGGTGTTCCAACTTGACCCTTTTTATCAACAATAATAACCACAACAATTATAAAGAAACAAGAAACTATTCTGAATCTTGAAACTTCATTAACTCGCTAGCGGACCTCGTTTCCTACCAAAACTGAAAAACAAGGCCAACAATACCTTATATACATACTCAACATGTTCATATACTTCTACAAACTTCAAGAGTCCAATTAAATCCTTCTAGCGTCAAGCAAAACCTTAAAATGCTAAAACACACATTTTCCCTTTCTTACCAAATTATGTAAAACTGGACAGCCCATGAGTCATACACATACATAACATACTCAAGCACCTCTATATACTCCGAGAAGCACAATCTAGCACTCTAACGCTCAATATAAACTCGTAGCGTCAAAACGCTAAAATTATTCACTTGCATGGCTCAATTTTGACCAATCAATCCAAGGATACATACCAACCATTTCTAATGTTAATTTCACCCACAAGAATCATTCTCAAACCAACTAAACCCACACATATGAATTTTAAATAACAAAACCACATTTGCCTTCATATAACCCAATTCAAAATTAACAACTCATAAACCCAAAACTCATTTATTCATACCAATTTTCTTGGTTATTATACTCATTTAACAATCCTTAAACTATTTATGAGCTTAAATTTAATTCACAAGAAGAGAAAAGCCACTTACCTTCACAATTCCTTCACAAGTTCGAAACTTCGATTCAGACTTTCCAAGCATTTTCTTACCGAACTATTGCTTCTACGATGCTTGGGGACCTTATATACTAGGCTTGTAGCATCAAATAGCAAGAGAATCAAAGAAAATCGAGTTAACAGTCTCTTCCTACACATATAATATGTCCTATATACAAGCATGTTTACTTCTAGTATCATTCATGCATGCCATATTGTTATATGTTCATATATTACCTAATTATGCATTTTGATGATATTGCTTATCTATTATTGCATTGCATCCTACATACTTAGTATATTCAAATATACTAACACATACTTTATGCCTACATGATGTTACCATATAGGAATGGGAGCTCCGCTTGATTATCCTCCTCCTTCACATGGCTAGTACGACTTCTCTACAAAGCAAGTGGTGAGTCCTCAACTTCGGGGAAAATGACTTAATCTTATGCTATGTATAAAGACTATCTTTCGTATTTATTGTATGCTTGACTATGAGGGTCAGTCCGGTTGCTTGTCTTGGGCCCTGCTAAGTTCTATGTTTAGAGGTATTGTTGGACAAGATATGTATTGATGCTATGAGCCTTGATTCTCTTTACTTTATGATGTTTTATGCTACGAAAGATGTCCCATAGCCCTGGTTATCCCTATTTCAATCTTTTATGGTTATTTTATTGCTTCCACGATCAAGGATGTGTAATGATATGTTAAAAGGCTTACTTGGGGTCCCTTCACATTCCCCATGTGCCGTGTCACGTCTAGACCTTAAGCTTGGGTTGTAAAAAAAAACAAGATTGACTATTGCCCTAGTGTTTGCCTTCTCGAAGGAGCTGATGGGTTTGTTATTTATTGTGATGCCTCAAGAGTGGGATTGGGATGCATATTGATGTAGAAGGGTAAAGTTATTGCTTATGCTTCCAGGAAACTCAAATTTCATGAGAAGAATTATCCCACACATGTCTTGGAATTGGCAGCGGTGATATTTTCCCTCACACTATAGCGCCACTATCTATATCGAGCGCATGTCAATGTGTTCACAGACCATAAGAGCTTGCAATATGTTTTCACCTAGAAGGAGCTTAATCTGAGGCAGAGGAGATGGCTTGAGTTACTCAAAGACTATGACATGAGCATCCTCTGCCATCCAGGTAAAGTTAATGTAGTTGTTGATGCTCTTAGCAGGTTATCTATGGGATGCACCGCTCATGTCAAGGGAGAGAAAAAAGAGTTAGTTAAAGAGGTTCACAGTCTGGCATGATCAGGAGTTCAACTCAATGAATCTAGTAAAGGTGGAACACTTGTGTATAATGTGTCTACATCATTCCTCGTAGTACAGCAAAATGAGAAGCAACACCAAGATTCCATCTTACTCTAATTAAAGGAAGATGTACATAAGAAGAAAGTAATGACTATCGCCAGAGGGGGAGATAGAGTATTAAGGTATCGTGACAGATTTTGTGTCCTAGATATTGATGGTATTTGAGAAAGGATCATGTCAAAAGCCCATAACTCAAGATATTCTATCTATCTAGGGTTTACCTGGAACAACCTACAAATTTGAAGTTGAAACTAAGGCAAAAGGTTGAGATTTGGTCACTGGGTTGAAACGTCGGTTCATAAATCATAAAAAGGCCTCGTGGATTAGGCCTTAGGAAATTAAAGTTTTGAAAGGATTACGAGTAGTGAAGTATTTTATGGGTCATTATATGTCATTGTAAATGGGGTCCTAGAGACTAGAATTTTGGTTAAATATAGAGGGAACTACGATGGGTTTTCATGGCTTGTGATCCATTCTATGGTTCGTACAATGCTCTATGATTTTTGGGTCAATAATAATGGTTTCTAGATCTTTGCCTACGAATAATAGTACGGGTCATGCTTCTTTTTATGACTCGTAAATTAGGCTTTCATGGTTTGGACTGTCAGATTCATTAAGTGTATTTTCAACCTTTCCTATTTCCTTAAACCCTTAACAGCCTTATGTAGCCCCTCCATCACCCCTCATGTAATTCCAAGCCCCTCTCCCATCAAGTTGAGTGCAAACGATTCTAATCACCTAAGTTCTAACAAGAAATTCATATATGTGTTTACTTTAAATAATCATATCTTTTATCAAATAATGAATTAGATACTGGATGACCTACCAAATGAAAGCTCTTTAAATTATCTTTCCAATGCCACTAATTTCACCTCATTGGGAGTTTAGACCAAAATGTTACACCTATTTTAGTGAAGCACTGTCAGAATGCCTGCACAAATGACCCATACTACAGCCAGTAGTGTTGATGACGGGTCGTGGATGGCCTTCTTAGAAGGTTCCGTCCAGACATACTTTTGGTTTTTAAGTGGGGGCTTTTGTGTCATTTCCCCCATATACTTTTCAAAACCCTAAGTGAGGTTTGGACCTTTTTACCCTCTCATACCTATACTAACACACTTAACACTCTCTCAATCAAACTATTCAAACCAAAATATTTTAACTCTCTCTCAAGCTCTCTCTTCCTCAAGTTCAAGAGAAAACCAACCTAGGATTTTAAGTTCTTCTTACTAAATCAAGCTTCTTCCATAGTTCTTCTATCAAGGTATGTGGGTTTCATCCATGGGTTCCTTCGCCCATGGAGACCTAAATTATTTTCTGCGGATGGGTTTTGAGATGAGGGTTCCCAGGAAACAGCCTCTCTACTTAGGTAGTGGTAAAGTCTGCATACATCCTACCCTCCCCAGACCCCACTTGTGGGATTTCACTGGGTATGTTGTTGTTGTTGTTGTTATATTATGATTTCAATTACTTATATCATGAACTTATTGATGTTAGTTAACCTATATTATTATGAAATAATGTCTAATTTCATGGTAAGGATGTTATGTCTTGAATTCCTATATTATGGAGGTTAGGGTTTTAAAGATATTTGATGACACTACAACAAATATGATATATAGCTACGAAATTATTAGCTACGACATGAAATTCATCACTACAACAACAATATACCCAGTAAAATCCCACAAGTGGGGTCTGGGGAGGGTGGATGTACGCAGCCTTACCACAACTAAAAATGAAATTCATCACTACAACAACAATATACCCAGTAAAATCCCACAAGTGGGGTCTGGGGAGGGTGGATGTACGCAGCCTTACCACAACTAAAAATGAAATTCATCACTAATTATTCATTTTTAGTGATAAAAAGTATTTCGTGCCTAAATATGTGAGACATATACTTTAGTGACGAAACATATAAATTTGTAGCAAAGTTTTGTCCATTAAAGTTTCCCATCAAAAAAATGAATTGGCGTCATTTATTGAGTACACTTAGCCATGAACTTAGAGTTATCAATGACGAATTATTTCATCACTAATGATATATTTAATTTGTGATAAATTATTTTTTATCTTAAAATTAATTAATTTTTAAACACGAAAAACCTCCGTCTAAAAAAATATGTTATTATAATGGTGAAAAGTTGAAGTTTGTAGTTAAATGTTATAATCTTTAGTTATGAAATTTTAGATTTAACTGTGACATAAATTTTCGTCGCTAATAATATAAAGAATTAGTGGCAATTAATTTATCGTCTCAAATCAACTTATGATTTAGTGATAACAATGATTTGTCACAAAATATGCAAGGTGTTAAAAATGACAATTTAAAATTTATAGTTAAATAATTTAATTATTTGCCGCAAATAAAATTCATAGCTACAAAATTTTCTTTATCTATGATTTTTAATAATTATAAACGAAAATTGACAAAAAGAATAATACAAGTGCTTTATATATAAGAAATCGACAAAAACCATTGGTTAATTAGCGGGGAAAATTTTTAAATCAATGAATTCAATCTATTTTATAAAAAATGATAAAATTTTAGTCATAAATTTTCTTGAATTATGCAATCATAAAATGCAACATTTGAAAAATGCAATCGAGGTTAGTATCGTCATAAGATATTATTTAAATCACTGATACTTGATTAAGATTTTCATTTTTATTTGATTCATTCTCATTGATAAACACGATAAAAAAATAATTTCTTGAGCTTTGGCACTAGTTATCGTATGTGTCTATCAATTTTGTAGCAGATGAATTGTAATGACAAAGACAGTCTATTTGTTTCTACAAAAAGAAATACCTACATTTTTAGTAGTGATTTCACATACATAGTGAAACAACATAAAGATAACACATTGGCTTAAGAATTTAGACTTCACAAAGGTAGAAAATATTTCATGAAGTTTTATTAACCTCCATCAATGAGGAAATTAAAATAAACTAAACATGAAAACATAAACTAAAAAAATTTATTAAATAGGATTTCATATATATTACGATAAAAGCACTATAGTTAGGGGTATCAATGATCTTTTAAAAAATTGATTTACTAATCGAATCGAATGGATTGTTAGATTTTTTTTAATAACATCAAAACTTTTTATACATATATATAAATATATTATTTTACCAAATAATCTTTTAATTTTATTAAAAAAAAATTATTCTGAATATATATAGGGATAATCTTTAAAAATATAAACAGGTTATTAATAACCAAATTTTAGTCTAAACTATTAATAATTCTAATTTTATAATTTATATAATGAGGGACATTCTACATTAAAGGAGTTATTTTGATAACTTTTTCGTAGTTTATTCTATAATTTAATTTTATTTACTTTTTTTTCTAGTAAGTTAGTTCTATTTATAAATAAATTAGTTGTCAAATTTTGTGCTAGCAGGGGCCTAATATAAATTATTTTTTAATCTCAATTTATGTCATATTAATTGATTTTTTTATATTTTAAAAATTTTATGTTGTTAATTACTGAGACCTATAAAAGATTTTATTTGCTACTTATTTTGTTCTAATTTATGTTGCACATATAAAATTTTGGGAGTATATCAAACTTTTATTTGTTAATATACCTAAACTTCCTGGTTTAATTATACTCTTATATTTTTTCAAATATTTTCTTTTTAACACAAATATAATCATTAAAATATTACTAAAATAATTATTTAATTTCATTTGTCCAACTTAAAAAGGAAAACCCAATTTTTATTTTATATTATACATAATTTATTGATATTAAGACAAATAAATTAAAACGAAATAACCATCTTGAAATTACAGACATACCCTCAAGCTGCTCAATTAGTCACATTGACCTGCTGCCTGCTTGAGCAGCTAAGAAAGAGAAAATAAGGACGATGAAGCAGGTAGCTGCAACAGCTCAATTGTGTGAGAAGTTACAGATACACCCTTTAGCTGCTCAAGTAGGTACAACGACATGCTACCTGCTTGAGCAACTAAGGAAAACAAAATAAGGATAATAAAGCAGGTAGCTGAAGTAGCTGAACTGCTTCTTCTAATATAAGTGAATTTCCTTTATTTAAATAAAATTATACAAAAAAAGGGGGGGGGGGAAGAGAAAAAGAAGGATATTAAGGATATCATACGGGCATTAGAAGGCTAAACGTTATCAAGCGGCTAAAATTTTCCCTTTTTTTGCTAAGGGGCGCAGTGGTTTTTTCTCTTCTCTCTTTTTTTTTAGTCACAATATTCTTCCCATGTATCTTTGCTCCACCTCACCCAATTTTGACCGACCTATACCCATTTTTTAGTTTGTCATTTAATTAAAATAAGTATTTTTGAAACTCTTTAAATCAATGGGTATATTTTTAATTTTATCCAAATAATTGTGTATTGTCAACATTCTTGATTTTCAAAATTTATTCGTAAATTGTTGTCCTTTTTTAAATTACCCTTATTATTGTTAGTATTTATTATAATAGGAGCAATATTATTATTATTATTATTATTATTATTATTATTATTATTATTATTATTATTATTATTATTATTATTATTATTATTATTATAATATCAATGTCATATTTTAAATACATTATATTATTTTGTCAATTTATTTAATTTAAAATGATAATTTTAATAGGTTTAATATTTTGCATAATAATTTTAGCATATGTTAAATATTTTCTTTATATTTATTAATTAGGTGACAATCTTCTTAATTCCACCCCCATTAATTTAATTCGTAACCTTTTAATCTTATTTATTTCAATTTCGATCAAATTTATCAAAATTTATTTCAATTCTAACCAACACTTTCATAATTCCTTTCAATACTAACCTAAATTAAGTCAATTTGTGGGTTAATTTTAAAATGCATAACTCAATTTCATTTTAATTAAAATTGGATATCCATTTTTTAATTTGGATCCAACCCGTCTCAAAAAGAATTAATCTCATTCGTCCAATTTTGATACAATGCTTCAAAATAATACTTAATTTTATTTCCTTTTTTAACTACTTCACCCGCAAATCCCTAATTTTCAATTTCATATTTTTTCCTTTTCAATGCCAGCCTCTCCACCAAGAACGAACCAAATGACGTCCCTCTTTTCTCCTTTTTCCGGCGAAATCAGCCATAAACCCCCCCCTCCCCCCCCCGCCACACGACCCTTTCACCCTCGCCTCTCCATCAAAACCCCTAACCAACGACCCCTTTTGCCCCGTCCAGCAAGTCAACCTATCAGCCAAGGAAATGAAATCAGCTCCAGCAACATCCATTTCAGCCACAAAATCCCCAAATTCCGCACTAAAAACACTCCAAAACAGCCCCCAAACCACCGGAAAGCAACTACACAATCAACCCTTTTATCTCCGGCGAGACAGCCACCAAAACAACCCCTGTACAACAACCTTTCAACCACAAAACGCCACCTGTACAGCTCTAATTACATATTCTCTGCATGGTTCATAGACAGTCAATTAGGATTGTGTTGTTTAAATGTGTTTGGATAAGAAAATATATTTACTTTCTTAATTATATGTCCTTGTGTTTAGTATTTAAGCTTATCCCATTGTCTTCTTTGTGACGGTCAGCATTTTTTTAAGCTATGATGATCAATATTCCGTTGAGATATTCTTGCATAAGTGACTCTAGTATTTCAATTACATACTCGGATTATCATCTACTCATCTCAACTAAACCTCCCTTTTTATCTTTTGTAGGTGAAAATTTTTGACATGCTATTGCTTTAATGTGGTATTATTACTTCTTAAAGCGTGTTTTTCATTCTTTTACTCCAATATTTTTGTATAGTGACTCTATAAAGTCGAGCATACTATAGTTCTGAAGATAGTATTTGTGCATCTTTTTTGAAGAAAATCTTTATTTCCCAAATGTGTTTGTTAGCACAGTAAATGGTTTTGTAATAATGATCAGCTAAGAGCATGACACCTCTTAATATAATAAGAGTGAATGATTTAAATTAATCCACAATATTTCCTTTTCGTTAGATATATCCCAACATGTTTCAAAATAGCTATTCTATTCTAGAGTTTTAGTTCGAGAAGATTGAGTGGAACTGCCTCTCGGCAAGCACATTCTACTCCATGAAATAAGAGGTTCTTAGCTTTCACATTAGATCCTTAACATATGAAGATCCTACAGTAAGTCGCTATTCATTTAACCACCTAACATATTAAAATAGATGTCATTTTTACCTTTTTCTAACTACAAAGTTTTTGTGTTTGGCATACTACTTACGGAACAACTTTTTTACAGGCTAAACTTTCACATCATACAAATTCCAGAGAGAGTGTTTGTAATAGAGCAGCATGGTCGAGGAATGCTATGGTAGCTCAGTGACAATAAGTTCTTTGGAAAGTGGTGATGAAACTAACAAGTTTAAACAAAAGTATTCCAATGAAGTCATGTCTCTTAAAGAAGAAAGACGTTAAATGAGAGAAGAAATGCAATTATATTTAGTCAATTGGTAGAAAACAACCTAGAAATCAATGTTCAACAGATATCAGGATGTGTCGGAGATAAGCTTAATTCAGATGTTGATGCAGCCGCAATTTGTATGGGCAATACTCTTCTAATTTCTTCTGGCTCAGCTCATGTTTCAACTCTTTAAAAGGTATTTATATTTCACATTCACATGAAACTTAAATCTTAAACTTTAAAATGTGAAAACAGGTACAAAAATGTTGTTGATCATTAATGACATTTATTTAAGATAAAATCAGTTCATTTGAGTTGATCACATGATAATTGGTACAAGGATTTTTTACATTTCTAACAATTTAAAATTCATATGTTGGAGTAGTGCTTTTCTTCATTTTTTGTCATCTAATTAAAATTTTTTTGAGACTGAACCTGAGATTATAGCCTGATAATTATATTTTCTTGTGGATGTGATGATCAGTTGCAAATAGAACTGTAGCCAATCTAACATATGGCCCCCATGTCTTGCAACATGGTGATATGGCATTAAGCGTTGATGCTCTTTTCCAGTATATGAGTGCTGCTTCTACAAACCATACTTATGTTCTCATGAATTCTATATTGTCATCACAGAACGTGGATGAGCGTGACACTTAGCTTTTCTACTGGCAATCCAAAGTGTATGCTTAGCTTTTCTGCAACACAAGTTAATTTAGATGCAAAAAGAATAATTTTGATTCATTCTTTGTAAATATTGGCAGGTGTTCTTCAATAGACTACCTTAAGTTAACAAATCATGAAAGATCCTAACAACAAATAAAAACAACCGAACTCAACAAAAGTTATTTCTCAGTAGCACGAGCTTTAATGACACCATAGCTCGTCTCTGGAGTAGGACTAGTTAAGAACATAGTGTAGCTCACCCAAGATGACCTTCACATGGCAAGCTTCATTTTTTAGTTCTTATAAAATTGAGCATTATAGCATATTGAAGACCTAGATCTGGTACATGTTCTACTCTTTGACCTTAATATGAATACTTTAAAGTAAATTTTAATTTTCTTCTCTCTTTTTCATAAACTTATGAGGTGAAGATTGAATCAAGATTAATTGCAAGCTAAGTGTTAACACATTATTAGTAGTTTGGAAGAAATATTATTTTTCTTAGTTTAGGAGTAAAATTTAGTATATATATATTTTTATTATTGGACATATTCTACTTTTGTTTAAGGAGCTTGTAATGAGAAATTATGTTAGTATAATTTTTATGTTTCTTAATTGTATGATTATAGGTATTTTATTATTTTATTTTCAATTTATACAAAATTCTAAAATAATGGATGTTTCATGAAATATTTATAATTAGTGACAATTTTAACTTCAAAGGATAAATTTTAGCAACATTAAATCAAACTTTTAAGACAAATATTTTTGTCACAATACAAATTAATTTATCATACGTTGATTACATTTAGTGACAAAGTGTATTTGTAGCAGTACCCTCATTGAATATGAATTAATTTTGTATTTTATGACAATTGTAACTGTCACTAATTATAACAATTTATAGCGATAATTTTGTATTGTAGGTAAAAGTTATACTTTTAG
Organism: Solanum virginianum; assembly: GCA_000787875.1. Classification (NCBI taxonomy): domain Eukaryota; kingdom Viridiplantae; phylum Streptophyta; class Magnoliopsida; order Solanales; family Solanaceae; genus Solanum; species Solanum virginianum. The sequence goes on from DF358500.1 coordinate 89,863, forward strand.
TGACAAAATGATGATTTAACTATAAAATTGTTAACCTTCTTAATAGTAATAAATATGTCACTAATTTATATATTTAAAGACGAAATATTTTTTTGTATAAAAAGTGATCATTAGTGATGAAATTACATTTGTTTTATCACCAAATGTAGACAACTTTAGAGATAATTGATGTCGTCACTAATTGAACTAAAGAATTAGTGACTATGCAATTCTGTCGGTGTTCATAACTTTTTTAGTGACAAAATCATACTATCAACTACGAAAATTTATAGTTTTATGACAAACAAGTTCGTCACAAATGTTATGTATTTGGGGATGTTTTTTTTATTTTTGTGGCTAAAATAGCTTTTTTGGTGACGAAACACTAAATCGTCTTTGCATATATTTAGTGACTCCACATTTAGGGACGATTGATTGACAAATTTTTTCGTCATACAAAAACTTTTGTGACG
>DF358499.1:15990-27514 GCA_000787875.1 Solanum virginianum
TGAGAGATTTTTTTCGACTGGTATTTCATCTGATTTATTATTTAGCGTAAAAATAGATTTCATTTTTTAATAATTTATTATTTTAATTTTTTTCTTATTTATATGTCAAATATCATCTTTTAATTTGTCATTTTTCCACGTCAGCACCACATCATCATAATTGAATTACACATACTTTACATTTTTTTGCTAAATAAGCATTTTGTGTTTAATAAGTACATATTTCGAATAGTTTAGGTGTTCAATATGAACTAGTTTTAGTTAAGATGTCTAAGTGAAAAATGGGAACAAGTTTAGGTGTCTATTGATGACTTAAGCCTTAAAAAAATAAAAGATTTTTAAACTTGTGATCTATAATCATTCTTAGATATTTGTGTGGTTGAAAATAATTTTATTAAGGCTTAATAGAGATTTAAATTATTTTCAATTAGAGTAAGGTGTCATTCTTTTTAGGACGGATTAAAAAAGAGTGTCACATAAAATGGGACAAAGATAGTATTATTCCTTCCGTCCTATTTTATTGAATTTTTGAGATACTACACATATATCAAGAAAAATATTAAAAGATAAAATTTACACCATATTTTCTACTATTGTCTTTTGTAAAATAATAAATATGTAGAGTAATTTATCTCCTAGAAAATATAAAAAATTCAATAAATGAAAGAGCAAATATGAAAAAAAATTAAAACATTCACATTGAACTTTTAACGATTCAAATATTTTATACATTGAAAAAAATTAAAAAATTTAATTAATTTGAAATGTATTACATATATATAGTAGTTTCGAAAAGGGTTATTTTAATCCTTAAACTATTCAAATTAGCTCACATATACCATTAAATTATTTTTGATCTTAAAAATATCCTTACCGTCAAAGTATTGGTCCCGCATAAATTTTGCCACGCGACGTCCACATAGGCATTCCATGTCAGATACCAAATTAAAAGGGTCTGAAACCCTACCCGTTAAAAGATCCCTAAAATAAAAGGCTCTTACGCCGGAGAATCAAGGCTCTTCGGCTAATAAGCCTTGATTCGGTTCCTTTTGATAAGAATCAAGGCTCTTCGGCTGCAATCTCTGTCTCCAACTACATTTCCAGCTCCGTTCGCCGGCGAACTCTCAAATATCTGTTTCTCCGGCGAATATCGGTGCAATTCATTTCCAGATTCCAGTGACATACCAGATTCCGACGACAGCTAACATCAGAATCCGGCGAGAATCTTTCCTTTTCCAGGTGATATCTTTCTACTTACACTTTATTGTTGCTATAATTATCCTTCCACTTTGTGTTGTATGATTATCACTACACTTTGCTGGTGCTAGTCATCTTTCTTTTACTTTTTGTCATATCTAATTTATTCTGCGTACAAGGGATCCCAGTAAACAACCTCTCTACTTCTATGAGGTAGTGGTAAGGTCTGCTTACATTCTACCTTTCCCAGACCTCACTTGTGGGTTACACTGGGTATTATGTTGTTTGTAGTTCCCCACAAATACAATACAACCTCTATCTTCATCGATTCGGATTCTAGATTACACAGGTAAGTTTTTCTTTCTTCTACGATCTGTTCATCTTTCTTTCTGTTATTTGTTTACTGTCATGTTGCTTTGCGTCGAGATTAAGCTTCCGTTTCGCTTTGTTCTTTCATTAAAGTAGTCAAATTTTAATATCCATTTCGCTTTGTTCTTTCGTTAAAGTAGTCAAATTTTAATACGAGCCCTTTTTTCGTTTCTTTGGTATTAGATTCGCGGATTGAGATTATTTGAATACTGATTTCTGTAGTTGTTTTATTTTATTGGATTCCGCAAATCGAGTGTAGCTGTTATACTTCTTTCTTCACCTATTTGTCGGTTTTCAGAGGTAGCTTATTACGAATCATTTTTTTGGGATTTTACGGATTTTTGGTTGGCAGTGTGTGTTTTGTATGGTTCTGGAAATGTTTCTTCATTTGTAGTCTTCAATTATTTCTAGTTTTGTGGTGGATACAATTTGGTTCTGGAAAAAAAGGGAAATAATTTTGACACCTGAATATTCTTTTGTTGGGCAAAACCACTAAAGTAGGGTTTATATTCGCTGCTGCTGCATTCAAGCATACTTCAATGGAAGTGATGGAACATCCTTTCCCGGTGAACTCCTCAGATGACTTCTGTAATACTGTATTATCACAGTTTTGCGAATCCAACAATCAGCACCACGTTCACATCTGCACCGCCATTGGTACGATGTCACAGGAGCTAAGAGACCAAAGTTTTCCTCTTACGCCAATTGCTTACATCGGTGCCACTTGCTCCTCACTACAAACCCTATTTACTGGTTCCCCTGAAGGCCCTCCATCCCATCTTGTTGATGCTCTTTCCACTATTTTGTCTCTCGTTATTCCTAGAATAAACCAAGCTATTTTGAGGAAGAAATATGAATATTTATCTGATGTTGTGATTCAACTTCTTGGATTAAAGAACATTGGTACCGAAGGGATTGTTTCGTGCTTCAAGTGTGTTGTGCATTTGCTAATTGTGGGAGCCAAGGGGAATTGGTCTAATGTTGCTCAACTTTATGGCGTGTTTATTGGGTATATAACAGACGATCGGCAAAAGGTATCTACTTTTTCTTCTTTATTTAACAGTTCTCGTAAGAAATTTGATTAGAAAAGAGCTGTAGACTTTATCTTCTTCGTGCTTCAAGTGTGTTGTGCATTTGCTAATTGTGGGAGCCAAGGGGAATTGGTCTGATGTTGCTCAACTTTATGGCGTGTTTATTGGGTATATAACAGACGATCGGCAAAAGGTATCTACTTTTTCTTCTTTATTTAACAGTTCTCGTAAGAAATTTGATTTGAAAAGAGCTGTAGACTTTATCTTATGTACTCCATGTTTCTTAGGTAGAGCAAAAGTGGAGCCAATATAGCTTTGTCATGCCCAGCAACTCTAATTTTATTATTTGGATTCCATAATAGTTACTACAAAGTTAAATTGAGATTTTAGTTTATAGTTTATTTTATAAAAAAGTTTTTGGTGTGATAACATACAAAGGAATGAGAGAATACAATGATTAAGACAAATGAAGGAATTTTTTCTTCTTATAGATTTACATGGATGCCAATCCCCTACAAAGGCGGCAGTGATTAGATAATATGGAATCTATAATGTAAAGATGGATATCTGATTGCTTATAGTATTATGGATAACATTCTTGTTATTTTTTGCGTTCACATAATGCTTCAACTCAAAAGTTAGGAAGATCAAGCTACATTGTTAGTTACTTTTCTTCTGTTTTGGGTTGGTCAATTGAATAGGTGAGGAAGATGTCACATAATTGTCTTCGTGAGCTCCTGCAAAACTTTCAGTCGGCATCTGTGCTTGCCCCTCTATCGGCACCTGCAAGTGAAGCAATCACAAATCTCTTTGAAAGGTCCCTTCTACTTGCAGGAGGAACAACTGTAAATGCCTCTGAAAGACCAAAAGGAGCACAAGAAGTCTTACACGTGTTGGATGCTCTGAAACTTTGTCTTCCTTTTATGTCTTCAAAATACTTGAATAGCACTTTGAAGTACTTCAAATCTTTATTGGAATTGCATCAGCCTCTTGTTGATAGCCGCATTACAGATGGTTTGAATGCTCTTTGTATCCATCCAACAACTGAAGTATCCCCAGACGTGCTTTTGGACCTCTTGGGTTCATTTGCTACTTCAGTTTCTGCAAATGAGTCATCTGTTGATGCCTTGACATTCACAGCTCGCTTGCTTGGCATTGGTATGAGAAAAGTATATTCAATTAACAGGCAATTATGTGTGGTTAAGCTCCCTGTGGTGTTCAACTCTCTTTGTGGTGGGTATTTTTTCCCTTTTTCTTAGTCCACCTACCAGCTTAATTCTTTTTCCGTCCAATTCTGATTTTGGTGGTTGTTGTTTCACTATTACTTAATTACTTTATGACATTTCAGATGTACTGGGTTCGGAACATGAGGAGGCTATAAGGGCTGCACTGGAGGCACTCAAGAGCTTAATACATGAATGCATTGATGAAAACTTGATCAAACAGGGTGTGGATAGCATAATTAGTTCAAATACGGATATGAAAAAATCTGGACCAACTATCATTGAGAAAATCTGTGCCACAATCGAGAGCTTGCTTACCTATCACTATGCAGCAGTCTGGGACATTTCATTTCAAGTGGTGGTTCCCATGTTTGATAAGCTAGGTGATTATCTTTTAAAAATATATAGCCGTCTTAAGTTCTAACTTAATATTTTGTTTCAAGTTGTTGAATGGTCTAAATTATTTTGTGTATATAGTTTTTGACACTAATTCAAGTCAATTTTGATGGATTTGGACTTCCTAAAATGATATCCACTTTGATAAAACTGAGTACTTTATTGTTGCTTCTTTCCTTCTTAGTAATCTACTACGCTAATAGTAAGTTACTATCAATGGACGGAATTGGTGATGCAGGGAGCTAGGTTTAGTTTTCATTTTGCTTTCTTCCTATACATCAACCAAGGAATGACAAACACAGTGGTACTTTTCATTTATTTCTTTTTAGGTTTCTATTCTTCTCACCTTCTGAAGGGAACACTTCAGAGTTTGGCTGATATGGAAAAGTTGCCAGATGAAGACTTCCCTTACCGTGGACAGGTAACCCTTGCTTTTGGGGTTGTTTATGATATCGTGGGAGTCATTTTTTCTTTTTCTTTTTCTTTTTTCTCACTTATTTATTCTGATGTTGTTGCTATTTATGATTTGGCCTTTGTCATTTTTCCTATTTGATATTTGAGTAATAGAGCCATCAATATGGGCTATGTCTGTTGGGTCAGCCTGGCCTAACTTGTGATTTAACAAGATTGGGCTAAGATTTTGGTGCCCATTTAAAAAATGGGCTTTTTAGTCTGGTCGAAAAAACCTATTGATTTGTGGGGCTTTTGCAGTATGGGTTGCGCTGGCCCGTCCGAAATAAAAAATAACTAAAAATAAAAATAAAAATAAAATAAAGTATTAAAAATAATAAGAGTCCAAAGTCAAAGTCATGATGGGGTTGTCTCAAGGATCAACCTTTAGCCTGTTCCTATTTGCCTTAGCGATGGACAAATTGACTCGACATATTCAAAGGAAAGAGTTGTGTATATTATTTACATATGACAATATTGATTGATGAGATGCATGGTGGAGTTAATGACATGTTGGAAGTTTGCAGAGAAATCTTAGAGTCTTAAAGTTTTTAGGTTAAGTAGGACTAAACAGAGTACCTAGAATGCAAGTTTAGTGACATGTATGATGCAAAGGTGGAGATGAAGATCGATCCATAAGTCATACCCAAGAGAGTAAGCTTTAAATATCTTGGGACCATAATCCAAGTAGACGTGAAGATGAATGATGACGTCTCACATTGTATTAGAGTAGGGTGGATGATATGGAGGCTCACATCCACGATATTATGCAATAGGAATGTGTCGCCTAGGTTTATAGATAAGTTCTACAGTGTGTTGGTTAGACCAACTTTTTTGACGTGGTAGAGTATTAGACAATAAAAAATACTCACATTTAGAAGATGAATGTAACAGAGATGAAGATGTTCACATCGATGTGCGGGAAAAACTAGAAGAGATAAGACTAGGAACAAAGTTATGCAGGGCATGGTGGGAGTGGCTTTCGTGGCTGGCAAGATGAAGGAGGTGAGGCTGAAATGGTTCAGGCATATGAAAAGAGGTGCACTGATGCCTCAATTAAGAGGGTGAGAGGTTGTTTGTCTTGAGTTAGGTGAAGTAGAGGTAGACCTAAGAAGAATTTGGGGAGGTGATTAGACAAAACATGACACAACTTTCATTTCTTGCGGACATGACCCTAGATAGGAAGGTATAAAGACAGGTGATTAACGTAGAAGGTTAGTAGATAATAGAGTGTTGTCGCATTTATATGGGAGAGGCAAGGGGCAACCTCTTCTCCTCACCTTCTTATTAGTAGTAGCATTTAATAATCGCGTAGTTTCTTATTCTACAATGTGTATTACTAGTTCTTGCTTCATCTTTTTCTTTTTTTGTGGCAATCCAACTTCAAAAACTTTTCTCTTTGAGCTGAGGGTCTATCAGAAACATTCTCCCTATTCAAATAAAGGTATGGTAAGGTTTGCGTACATCCTACCCTCTCCAAACTCCACTTGTGAAATTACACTGGATATGTTGTTGCTAGCATTTTCTTTTTGGTGGCTAGTTTATTGCTCAAAATAATGCTGGTTTTTAAAGCATTCATGATTCTCGTACTCTTCAAGGTTTACCTTATGCGTCTTATTAGTCATGCAACAGAATGTGTGTAATTTTGCACAAGTGTGATCTTGCTTTATGTGGATCTTCCTTCTCACCTAAATTAATATGCGTGAGACCTGCTTGGCTAGTACTCAAATAACTTCCGCTTCCAAAATATTGGCAGACTGACCATGGTCCCTAACCATTATCCATAGAAATATAGGTTGTGTCTTAGCAGGGGATCTTTTCCCTTTTGGAATTGTTTTTTCTGTATTTCCTTAGTGTTCTTTGCGATATGATTTATGAGTATCTGTTCAGCTATAACATTATGCTGATAACTTACGGATTTGTTGATAACAGCTGCACGAATGTGTTGGAGCAGCTGTTGGTGCAATGGGACCTGAATCTTTTCTTACTCTTCTTCCTCTTAAACTGGATGCACAAGATTTATCAGAGTCCAACATCTGGCTTTTCCCAATCCTAAAGCAAAACATTGTTGGTGCACATTTAAGTTTCTTTACCAACTCAATTTTGCCGATGGTTGGAGCTATGAAGCAGAGGTCTGCAATGGTATGTTTGATGCTTCCTGCCCCCCACCCCCATATCCCTTTTCTTTTATTTACATAGCTCATTCTTGTGTTCTCTGCCAGCTTGAGCGTGAGGGAAGGATATACTCAGCGAGAACTATTGATGGAATTGTGTACTCATTGTGGTCACTCTTACCCTCATTTTGCAATTACCCTGTGGACACTGCTGAAAGCTTCAAGGATCTGGAAAAGGAACTCCGCAAAGCTCTACATGAAGAGACTGATGTTTGTGGGATAATATGCTCCAGTTTGCAGATTCTCATTCTGCAGAACGACAGCATTTTAAAAGGGAGAGCGGATTTGTCTGATACTGAAACAAGAGTTCCCAGAGAACGAGCCATTGCACGTTACAGCCAGCAAGTTGCAGACTATAACTTGAACACATTGAGCCTTTTGCAGATGATAACTTGAACACATTGAGCCTTTCTGCACAGAAACTGCTGCCTGTTCTCTATGATGCCTTCTTGAAATCCTCTAAAGATACTGGTGGATTCTTGCAGGTTTGTTTAAATATTACCCCCTGTTTAATAGTGATGGATGAATTTCTTTTGTTGATATTTTAATTGATATATGAATTCTTGGATCACAGTCACAACTGCATTAGGGAAACACTACCGTGGAAATGAAAAAAAGAAAAGAAACAAAGTCCATATTGTCTTGAGTGTTGTGAGAAACAAAAGAAGCTTGTTGGAACTACGTCTGTCAATAATAGTTTGTTTGCCTGTAGATATTTCAACCATTCTGGACATATGTGTTCATTGCTTTTTCACATGGTACTTAGGATGAAAGGAAAACAACCTTTTTTTTTCTCTTTTCTGCTCCAATGATGTTATCAAGCAATGTCTCCAAAAGGCCACATCTCTTAGCTGTTCTATGTATATCCTATAAAAGTGATGGAACTGAGTCAAGGAAACTGTGATCAAGCTGCATCAACCTACTATACCGTGTTTTAAGTCAAACCAAGACTCAGCGCATGAATTTATCTCTTCCCCAATTGCCTGAACTGTTACATATTCAGGTTAATAATTCAATATATTTAACCTTTCCTTGATATATTATTAACAGCATTTTTCAACTAAATAAATTATCAACATTATGTTATCCTTATCTTTTTTTTTCCCTCAAAAAGTATTTGAATCCGAGTCCAAGTTTAGACTGAGAATTGGTCGGTTCAATGCTTTTGCTCCAAAACAACACATCATTGTTATGGAGGTAGTAGATGTAATCGATCTAAGAAGAAAGATCTCTGTAAGGTTCCATGCTAAACCTTCGTCCTCGTTCATGTAATTTTTTTTTAATTTGCACTTCTAATTATCTTTCACTTGCATATGTTTCGACTGAGATCGTTAATAGTCGTCACATTGTTCTATGCAAAGGCTTTTGGAGGTGACCCAAGAAGTTGGGGAGGCCGAGAAGGACAAAAAATCTTATTCAATGCAGATTGATGACTCATCCAGCAAAAGTTCTTTGGCAGAGAGGTAGGATGATTAAATCACATTTGTTTCATTCGTTCTGCCGTCAAGTCATTTAACCTTTGTGTTAATGACGTCCATATCTCTTGCTTCTATCATTTAGGGCACAGCTATTTGATCTGGAGGTTTCATTCTTGCCTGGTTTAAATGCTCAAGAAATTGGTGTGCTGTTTGGTGCTTTAGTGCCTGCTCTAAAGGTTGGTAGCAGTTGTGAGTTTGCTTCTGTACTTTTAGCTTCTCGATGTAGAAAGCTTATTAACTAATGAGGCACAGGATGAGGAAGGCTTGATCCAGAAGAAGGCATACAAAGTTCTCTCCATGATCCTTCAGGCAAGTATTTTTACCATGTATCATGTAAAGTTATTGTCGTACTTCTTCTCAGAATTCTTCTTTGTATCTAGGACTGGACAGTGATATCCAAAAGAATTTGAATCATTTTCAAGATAACTTGTGAGTTGAGTAAGCTTTGTGAAATATCATTGTCATGTTTCAAAATATTCAGAGGAAAGGCGATTAGGCCTTTTATGTTAATGTGGTCATTTGATGATACCCAATTGAATTAAGTTCCAAAATTCAATTTTGCACGAAAATAATTTATGCCCTTTTCCTTGTTCTAACCTAATTGAATTAAGTTCCAAAATTGAATTTTGCCTGACAATATTTATGCCCTTGTCCTTGTTCTGAAGCAAGTAATCTGAAGCTATACTGCTAAAGCATCTCTTTTATCTTATTTATATTTTGGCACATTTGTTTTGTGGCTAATAAGTTTTCAAATTCTTTGTACAGGACTGTGATGAATTTGTTTCAACAAAGACTGAAGAGTTGCTTAATTTGATGATTGAAGCGTTACCTGCATGTCATTTTCCAGCCAAGCGTCACAGACTTGACTGCCTATACTATTTGATTGTCCATGTTACAAAGGTGAGGATTTTCCTCTTGTGGATAATACTAATATGCCTCAGATTTATGCAAATTCGTACTGAATTTCGCAAAGTCTTTTAACAGTTAATTTCATTCTACAGGATGAATCAGAACAGAGGTGGCGTGACAGTATTACTTCTTTTATGAGTTAACTTCATTCTACAGGATGAATCAGAACAGAGGTGGTGTGACAGTATTACTTCTTTTATGACTGAAATTTTGCTTGCACTCAAAGAGGTATACTTATTAATTGTGAAGGAGTTCTACTCTAGAGTTTACCATATTTCTTTTCCATGGGAATTGATATAGCTGATAATCTGCCAATTTGTCATCACATGATTTTCTCCCGTAGTTGTGAAGTGGTAACAACCAGTTTGGTGACTGGCTAAATGGAACTTATGGACACTGTAAATTTGTGTTGGGATACGCAGTGCTGTGAGATAATTTTCATGAATCATTTAGTGGGGATCTTGACTATAGAAAGTGCACAGCTCAATATTTGGACATTCTATTTCTCAACCAAGAGTCCTGCTATTGATAAAATGACAAGATAATTCCAATGAATTTTCATTTGCATAATGGCAGTATTATGGGATGAATCTACAGGAAAATGTGCTCTATTTTATTTAACTAGTTTGGTGGCCCGTGCATTACACATGTATATTCAGTCATGTCGTCGTGCATTACTGTGACGAGCCATTCAAATTCTGCCCGAAAATGCCTTAAAAACGTCCATGGCAAGCTTGGAGCACTTTAGAATGCTCTAGAAATGTGTAGATCTTGGTAGAACAAGCCGGAAGGTTCTAGAACGGCCTAGAACATTGTAGATAAGTCTTGTAAGACTTGGTCTTACCTAGAATAGTGTGGAGTATTCTAGAATATGGACTAGAGTGTAAATATGAGAGACTTAGCATGTAAATATTAATTACACTTTGATCCCTAGTTGCAAGTATAAATAGAGGGGGTCATTTCTTTTGTTAGGCATCCAGAAATCAAGCAAGTCTTGTAAAGAGCTCTCTCTAATACAAGTTCTTTTCTTTGTTCCTTCATAGTTTTTTGCTTAGTCTTTCAAAGTTCTGCTAAGCATTAGAGTCAGGCTGACTAGCAACTTGAACATTGAAAGTTTGCTAGGCTGCACGGTTCGTTGGAATTACGACCAAGTTCGTGACAGTTGGTATCAGAGCCAATGTTCGAAGACCATCGGAACATTAAGAGGAATGGAAGGCGGAAGCGAGATCACCCAAGTCGGTAGGGAGAAATCCAAGGGCCAAAGGTCTCAATCCAGGGAGGCCATGGTGGAGTTTGAGACACGGCTAGCCAAGGTGGAGTTGGCCATAGCCGACGGGCAGGAGAAGTTCGAGGAGGCCGACTAGAAGTTCAAAGAGGCCGAACAAGGCCTAGACGGGTTGTGGGAGGAGATGCAATCCGCCATGAACTAAGTCCTGGCCCAATGTCTCGACAGTGTGAAGGCCATGGAGGAGACCCATAAGGCAGAGATTTCTTCAATACGGAAAGAGCTAGGGAGGCTTTTGCGCAAACTGGAGAGCACGGAGGAGGAGCTTAGCCTGTGCAAGAGGGCTCTTGCCCAAGGGAATCTATCTACGCCCGAGGTAAGGACTACCCCTTCCAAGATAGATGTTCCTCGACCCAAGTGTTTCAAAGGGTCTAGAAATGCGAAGGAACTAGACAACTTCATCTGGAGCATGGGAAGAAGAGGCTCGTGGCAAGCTGAGGTGACTGCAGCACAAGGGAAACATACGGGAGTACGTAAAGGAGTTCACCAAGGTACTTCTTGAGATCCTCAACTATCTGGATAGGGAAGCTTTCTTTGCCTTCATGGACGGTTTACAGTAGTGGGCAAGGCTTGAGATCCAAAGACGAGGGGATCAAGACTTGACCACAACTATCTCTATTGCCAAGTTCCTTATTGAGTTTAGGAAAGTGAAGAAACATAAACCAAGGGATAAGGGCGGCAAGGGAAAGAGTAGGGGAGACCCACAACGCAAGGAGACAACAGAGAAGGCAAAGGGATCCAAGGCCAAAGAAAGACCCCCGATTAGCTGCTTCTTTTATGAAGGGCCACACAAGGCGAGAGAATGCCCCAAAAAGAGCAAACTCTCGGCCTTGATCGAGGAACGTGAACAAGAAGAAGCGAAGATAGGGGCCCTACACCAAAGGGCAGTGAGTGGAATTGGTGACTTGTTCTTCACCGTGATCTTGTTGAGCGCCCGGTAGTCGATGCATAACTGGAGTGATCCGTCATGCTTTCTCTGGAACTACACCAGACTGTAAATTTGTGTTGGGAT
>DF358499.1:35040-66391 GCA_000787875.1 Solanum virginianum
TCGGACCCGATGCCCTACTAACTACCAAGTAGGAGACGTAGTGTTGGTAAAGTTCAACTCTCGACAGTTGAAGGCACTGAGGCGAGTTAACCAAAAACTTGTGCGGAAGTACGGGGGGCCATTCGAGATCCTTGCCAAGGTTGGCAAGATATCTTATCGACTGGATCTTTCGCTATCACTGCGGATTCATCCCGTCTTCCATGCCAGTGTCCTCAAGTCATATCTTGAGGACAAGGACGATCCCAGCCGGGGGCAGTCGAGTAGAGCTCCAATTACAATCACTGCCTCATATGATCGGGACATTGAGGCCATCCTCGATCCAATTACAATCACTGCCTCATATGATCGGGACATTGAGGCCATCCTCGATTATCAGTCTTTGCAGAGGCGAGGACAACCAACTACCGCAACGTTCCTTATCCATTGGAAGGGACAGCCACCAGAAGAGGCCACTTGGGAACGATACGAAGACCTTTGGCAATTTCGGGACAAGGTACAACGGTTCGTGCAGCAACATCAACGGCAATGCGCTGAGGACGCCGCATCATATAGAGAAGTTGATGTGACCGTTCCAGTTTCCCAAAATGACCTTTACGTCCCTGGCAACTCTAAAGGTATCGGTCGGTGCAGAATTGACTCCCTTAAGCCAACCGCGTCCTGTTTCAGAGCAGATGCCCATCCACTTGGCTTCTTGCAAGGTGAGAAAGTTGCTGTCGGCTCTAGTGTCAACTAATGCCTTCACGGTGTGCTCTCCGATCTTGGCCTCAGCAAACAACCTCCCCTTCTTCTCGTTCTTGGGCACCTCCACCTTCGCCTTTATTGCACTGATGTGAGTCATACCCCACCCTATCCCTTGCCGCCCTTATCCCTTGGTTTAGGTTTCTCCACTTTCCTAAACTCAACAAGGAACTCGGCAATAGAGATAGCAGTGGTCAAGTCTTGAGCCCCTCGTCTTTGGATCTCAAGCCTTGCCCACTGTTGTAAACCATCCATGAAGGCAAAGAAAGCTTCCTTATCAGGATAGTCGGGGATCTCAAGAAGTACCTCAGTGAACTCCTTTACGTACTCCCGTATGCTTCCCTTGTGCTGCAGTCGCCTCAGCTTGCCACGAGCCTCTTCTTCCACGTTACTAGGGTAGAACTGCTTCTCGAGTTCTGCCTTGAACTCTGCCCAGGTGCTGATAGAGCAAGTGCCTTTCTCAATGTCCCCTTGTCTCCTTCTCCACCATACCATCGCGGTGCCCTCGAGATAGAGACTGGCCATATCAACCTTTAGGGCAAAGTCGGTCATGGCGAGTGCCCTAAAGTATTGCTCCATACTCCAGATGAAGTTGTTTAGCTCCTTCGCATTTCTAGACCCTTTGAAACACTTGAGTCGGGGAACATCCAACTTGGAAGGGGTAGTCCTTACCTCGGACGTAGATGGATTCCCTTGGGCAAGAGCCCTCTTGCACAGGCTAAGCTCCTCTTCCGTGCTCTCCAGCTTGCGCAAAAGCCTCCCTAGCTCTTCCCGCATTGAAGAAATCTCCGCCTTATGGGTCTCCTCCATGGCCTTCACACTGTCGAGACATTGGGCCAGGACTTAGTTCATGGCGGATTGCATCTCCTCCCGCAAACCATCTAGGCCTTGTTCGACCTCTTCGAACTTCTGGTCGGCCTCCTCGAACTTCTCCTGCCCGTCGGCTATGGCCAACTCCAGCTTGGCTAGCCGTGTCTCCATCTCCACCATGGACTCCCTGGATCGAGACCTCTGGCCCTTGGATTTCTCTCTACCGACTTGGGTGATCACGCTTCCACCTTCCATTCCTCTTGATGTTCCGACGTCTTCAAACCTTCTCTCTGATACCAACTGTCACGGACTTGGTCGTGATTCCAACGAACCGTGCGGCCTAGCAAACTTTTAACACTCAAGTTGCTAGTCAGCCTGACTCTAATGCTTAGCAAAACTTAGAAAGACTAAGCAAAAGACTTTATGAAAGAACTAAGAAAATTTTGAGGAACAAAGAAAGACTTGTATTAGAGAGAACTCTTTACAAGACTTGCTTGAACTCTTGTTTTCTGGATGCCTAACATGAGAATGACCCCCCTCTATTTATACTTACAACTAGGGGTCTAAGTGCAATTAATATTTATCTAAGAAGTCCCTCATTATTTGCACTCTAGTCCCTATTCTAGAATCCTCCAAACTAATCTAGAAAAGGCTAAGTCTTATAAGACATATCTACAAAGTTCTACACGGTTCTAGAACCTTCCGGGCTATTCTAGAGAACTCCACACGTCTCTAGAACCTTCTAGACTTCTCTAGAGAATTCCACATATGTCTAGAACCTTCCAGACTATTCTAGAGAACTTCACACGTCTCTAGAACCTTCTAGACTTCTCTAGAGAATTCCACACATCTCTAGAGCCTTCTACATATCTCTAGAGAATCCCACAGTCTTCCATATTATGGTGGATGCCTATACATGATTCGGGCAGCACCTTGGACGAATTTGAGCGGTACGTCACAAAAAGCTCCCACAATGGTGTCAATTATGGTAGTCCAGTTTTGCAAAAGTCGTTTAGTTTTGTCACTTCTTCCAATTTGTTTATGGTTTTTTACCATATTGAAGCTCCTGCAGAAGTCTGATGGCAAAGGTAATAAACTTCTGATTGGATAATGAGGGATGAAGGATAGAAGTCCCAACTCATCAATAGCCTTATTTTAGGGTTAGACGCAATGAACTTTTAAGTGCAAATTGGACAGCTATAAAGGATTGAATCTGGTCGTGTGAACTTCTAAATGGGTGTTGATATGCTATGAGCATGACTATACCAACACTTAGTTGGATGCCAGCAGCAATAGCACATAGTCGTAGGGCACATAGATCATGTCAGATTCATCAACTTGAACAGTTGGTCAAGGACTTGAATCATATGTTTGCATTTGCTTCGATGTTGCTCCTTGAGGTGTAAAGTTTGTCATGAAACTCGAGCTGTTTTCATCCTTTGCATTGTTTGATTTTGAGGAAAATGGTGGCAATAGTTTAATCACATAGTTTGGGTATTTTAGCTAGATGTAGGCTAGGAGCACTTTCTCCAGGTAACATATGCTTGCTACATGCAGAAGCATCATAGGGAAGGTTTTGAAAAGAAGAATACTTTTTGAAGATTACGTTTTTTTTGTATAGGAATGTCGTTTAACAGCTTCCGTTGTTGTTTGTCACTGTTAGCTTGGAGCTATTTGTTTGCTTGTGTGTGGAACATTTGTTCCGTAAGGCGGAATATGCTGTATTATTCATTGGAAGGATTGTTATATTTCCCTTACAGATGTTCTTTTGTCAGCAGATTGTCATACGGTCTCGATTTGTTGAACATTAAACTGGTTTCTTTTTCCTTCCTCCCATGGCAAATTTATTATGTATGGTGATTTAGTTCAAGTTAAAGAACTTCAATTTTCTTCTTGTGCAGAGTGACCATGGTACTTTTATGTGCCACAACATAACAAATATCTTGTAGAGAACTAAGGAGTTTTTGTTCTCGACTGATGTAAATATTCAGTACGCACCAGCTAAAAAGCCATCAGTATGAAGCTGACTTACGAATAGGGGAAAAAATTGCAGGAAAGGGAAAGAAAGAAGAAATCAAAGTTCACTTTGAGAATGTGATATGCAGCAAGATTGGCAAAATGCATCCAATCCACATCATCACCAATGTAAATGTCGAATGAATGTCACAGATGTCAGATAAAAGCTTTCTCTTATTTGCAGATCAGTGAAAGCAGCAAGTTTTTCTGATGTTTGGAAACATACAGGTAAAGAGAGCACAAGCCAACAAGTTCACAGTCCAATAACTTACAAGAAATAACAAGCCTGGAAAGTGCTAAAGAATGTTAAACACAACAAACCAACCCAAAGAGAGGGAAAACTATAGTAAGTTACTACTCTCCAAAAGTATTAATGGAGGAAAAAGAAAACAACTCTTATAGCCACTGGCTGCTTCGCAAGGAAAAAGTCTTTCAATGGAACTTAGTAGTGACTACCTGAACTCCCACCTTGTTGGTGAGGGTTCAATTCCCACATTGTAATCCCTCTCCTCATTTCCCCTTCCCCTGCCCTATAGATTACAGACTCTGGGCTCTGGATCATGTGCATGTGATGTGCTTATCAATGTCAGGATGGTGAAGTCAGTAACTCTAAAACTCTGATATGTAGTGGGCTTTACAGTTGAAATCTGCTCAACGGTGTAAATGGTAGAGGGGTGAGTCAATTACTCACCGAGTTTGAACCATGCATCGACTGGGATTCCTCGGTCATCAGAGAAAATATATACTGAAAAGTCAAAGCAGTGGTCTCAAATAGGTGTGGTACATTAGAGTGGAGATTGGGGAGGGCTGGTTTCAATTAGGAAGCTCCTGCTACAATAGGACCTGGATGTACTTGACGAAGAAGCTAGACACCTTCCGTCACCACTGTGAAATATTCCCTCACCTTTGTGCAGCCTAGACCTACTTGTTCTTCCCTTTCCTTCAATCTCACTATAGTCTTCATCATCCATGGATTCAACAAAGCCACTGTGCATAGGGTCCGCACACTCATACAATACTCTAAGGACCTGCTTGATTGAAGGACGAGCCCGCCCTTCTCTCCGAGTACACCATCTAACAATTGCTAAAAGGGTCTGAAGTTGATCAAAGTCATAAGAGTCTCCAATATTAGGATCGACGAGCTCAGTTATCCTAGAGTCTGACATTTCAGCCCACTCTATCAAATTTTTGTTATCTTGAATTGCCCGTCTTGCTGTGATTAATTCCAGTAATACCACCCCATAACTATATACATCACTTTTCTCTGTAAGCTCTTGGGTGATGACATACTCGGGATCCATGTAACCTAAATAACAAAGAATAATTCCCTCTACATCATCAAGGTAATGAATGATTCTTGAATTTCACTCATAAATAGACTTTTCCCCAACCTGGAGTTCCCTTGATATCTGTGTTTACCGGTTCAAAGCAAATAGAACCATCCTTTGAAGCATGTGCAAGGCCAAAATCTGCAACCTATCATATTACCAGAGTTAAAACAACAATTTACTCTGCCAACACATCTCATAAAGCAGTTAAGACTTCATTTTTACCAATACAGAAGGCAAGAACAAAAAGAAAGATTTGACATTCGCCCTTGTAACAAACGAAACTAGAATGTAAGTTACCTTTGCAACAAAGTTCTCATCCAATAATATATTGCTTGATTTGATATCCCTATGGCACAGTGGAGGATCACAATAAAAATGAAGATATTCCTACATGGAGGCAACAAGAAATAAGGCGCGCTGAATGTTAAGCAGCTTATATAATTATAAGAATTGGATAGTGTAACAAAAATTGTACCAGAGCATTTGCAACATCAATAGCTATTTGAATTCTAGTACGCCAGCTGAGGGGAGTCGTACCTGGATCTTCGCATATATTTAGAGGAACAATCAAGCAAATTAACAACTACTTGAAGATGGAACAGTAGTCAAATATGCACTATGTATTTGTCAACGTGAAATAATAGACCAGTGCCTGATGTAAAGGCAATTTTTTTGTTAATAATAGATTCAGCAAATAAGACTCGAAGATTAAGAGCATACTGTGAAGCTGATCCTCTAAGCTTCCATTTGGCATATATTCATACATGAGAAACCTGCTCCATGATACGTTTTCAGTATCGAAAAGAAGATATTAATACGTGAACTAGTTAATAGGTCACCTTGCATTGAAAGCTGTACAAAGACATAAAAAGGTAGAAAAAATAAATAAAGAAATTGGTAAGTATGATTCCCAAACCTCTCATGCCTTTCACTGCAAAAGCCCCTTAGAGCAACGAGATGACGATGATGTAGACGAGCAAGCAGTTCTATTTCTCTGCAAAACTCATCCTCAGCCTGCTCAGAAACCTTTTTCATTCTCTTCACTGCTACGATGGAACCATCCTTAAATTCAGCTTTGTACACTGTGCCAAATCCTCCCTGTCCAATAATTGTGCTGAAGTTGTTGGTTGCTTTCTTTGTCCCCTTATAGCTGTATTTCATAAATATAGAAGCCGTAGCTGTGTACATTTTTGCATAACAATAAGTAAACAGGATAAGAACCTTAGAGAATAAATGATCAAATCTTGCATTGTCCGCTTCAAAAAAGTACACAATTAGTCTAAAAGAACCACAAAATTACCTTCTTGGAATCTTTTTGGTGGCTGTGTGAAGGATTTGGAAGATATCTTATCAGTTGCATCAGAATCTTCCAGCTCTTTGCTTTTCCTCCAAATCAGAACAATTAAGATAAGCAGCATCAGGACAGCTACGACAGTAACTACTATACCAATAACTGGTACTAATGTTAGGTGGTAAGAATGGTGATTTTCCTTAACAGGGGTATTCAAGGAAAGTTGAGTTGGACTAGCAGCAACAGGAGGGCTTGGAGAGACCTCTGGTGAAAGTTGTGATGGAGATGGTCCTGAAAGTGGTTCGATGTATAATGGAAGTCAGAACTTTTCATATGGCTGAAAGTGCATTACCTCACTAAAATGACCCAGGTTAATATTATTTTTGTGCAGAAGTACAAAAACAAACACCAACTCCCTGCCTAAGAAATTAACATTAGTAAACATACCAGAGAAAGACACAGGACCAGAAAAAGGTGCAAAACGAGGGTCATAACAGCAGTTTGCTCTGAGCTATGTTGCTCAGACTCTTCAGAAGTGTCGCCGGTGTGTGTCGGATCCTCCAAAAATAGTGTATTTGAAGGATCCGACACGGGTGCGACAGCATTTTTGGAGAGTCCGAGCAACTTAGGCTCTGAGTGTAAGGTGAGGCTAAAATGACACTATGAAGGATGTTGCAGGAAAGAATCTAAGTCTAGGAATAGAAGATTTAAGGATTTTATGACTAATTCCAGGCAAGTTAATGATTAAGGTATAAAAGACACTGGAATACAGTTGTGTAGAGAAGTAGCTACTTCGGGCTTACAAAAGAGCAAAGAAAACAAGTTGAAGTAGATTTCTTTCTATGCTTTCTGATTTTTCTTTCTTTGGCCTTGGAATCAGCCTTTGGTAGAAATGCAATAGACTTTTGTGCACCCCCCGGATTAGTCGGGGCTCTAAGAGACTCAGACACTCGGTGCAAATTTAAAAAAAAAAAAAAAAAATGCAATAGACTTTTGTGGTCGAGCCCTTTACTGGACGCTGCACATAGCCGGATCTTTAGTGCACTAGGCTGCCCTTTGTTCTTTATCTATGTTTTGATAGTTATAGAATAGGCTCGGCATGGAATAGTTTTGCAGTTTTATGTAGCTCACACTTAGAACTGAATTACCTTATAAAGAATATGGAAAACTGAAAGCAACACAGAAGTTTCAAGAAAAGGATTCAATGTTGGTAACAAATATTCCAATGCGTGAAGCATTCGTATAATTCCTGTAACTGTTCTATCTAGGCTTCAGTGGTAATGAATCCCATCACATCTCTATAAAGACATACCTGGAGGTATAATAAGGCCTTTAACTCCAAAGAAACAGCGAGCAATATCAATAGCTGATGCATTGTCAACTTGGCTTGCAAGAGCAACAAAAGCTGCATCTCTACAAGTACTAAATGTCATATTATTAGCTGGACCAACTAGATTGCGGAGATACAAGATGCCAGAATTGAGGCATTTTCTGCATTCACTTTCCCCCGAGAGGGGGACTTGGCAGTTTTTAGTAACACTTGAAAATTGTGGAGATTGAATCATCTGATTTACAGTTGTTCGACCTTGGCAATCATAGTTGACAGGAATTTTTGTCCCAAACCCACAGGACACTGTTGCATTTCTGTTGACTCCATGGAATTGGAAAATTTCTGCTATTTTGTCTAGGCAAATTTGTGATGTGTCAGCATTAACCCCCAGGTTGCTTGTTGCATTTGCATATCGAGCAACAGAAATTGCAATCAAGGCATTAATGTAGCGGCAACATTTTCCTCTGTCTTCTTTGTTGGAGCAGATTGAGGCAGTCAGAGTATAGTTGGAACCAGTCATGTCTAAAGGGCACACTGCATTTGCAGAAGAAAATGTAGATAGTCATTATTCAGATCTCGATTTGTTGAGAGATGTTTCAGCATTACTCCAATTCAAATAAAGTGTGGAAAATTCCAACAGAGGTAAATTAGTGCATACAAGAATTGATACAAGAAGCATGTCCAACAACAACGTACCCAGCGAAATCAAATAAAGTAGGGTCACGGGAGGGTAGAGCATATGTAAACCTTACCACTACTTCATAAAGATATACAGGCTGTTTCCGAAAGGCTTTTCATGTCCATGCTATGAAAATCCTACTTCCTTTTTCAGTACACTCCCTTAATATATACAGATAAAAATGCAACATGTTAGAAGTACTTATATGAGCTCAGCTTGTGGAAAGCAGGAGCTCCCAGCTATTTACATGCGGGTGTTGGGGAGGGATATCAGCCTGAATATCTCGAATTTTAAGAGTTAGCAGCCAATATACGAACATTGATCTTGTACACCAAGACTACATATGAAAACTTGGACCATTAGACTTCAGACAGAACAAGTCGTAGTTTGATTGTACTTTCCATCAATTAACCACTGTCTACTATAATAGGTTCAAGTGCGCTGATAAACATAATTTTTTTACACTGTCATTGTATAACTGAAACTCCAAAAGAAGCATCAATAAAGCGTGCCGAAACACAATGGTTAGTTGAAGTAATATATATTAACAACATTAAAACAGAAGGTAAGGCTGCGTACAATAGGCTCTTGTGGTCGGGCCCTTCCCGAGACCCTGCACATAGCGGGAGCTTTAGTGCACGGGGCTTGCCCTTTTTGCCCATTGAATTTGAATGTTATGAAACTTACAACCAAACACAAATTGGATTAGAATGATCTTCACAAGTGACATTGGCTAACTTTCATTCACATTCCCAAATTCCAACAAAACGAAAAGCCCATTGCCTCTGAAAGTAGGCAAGACATGCAGGGCACATTAATCACATTTCCCATAAATACCTTTCTTCTTCTTCTTCATTCCACTTCCCTCTTAAATTCTCAGGAACCCCAAACACAACAAAATCAAGTAAAAAACAAACGCCTAAAAAATTCAAGAAAATGAAAGCAGCTTCAAGCTCACTATAACTTGTTCACTAAACATTCATCAATAATCCCAAATTACAATAAAAATGCCATCTTTTTCTCCTTAACCTCAAGCTCTAGATAAAATGGAACTCAAAACTGTTGAAGAAGAAAAGGGGAAGCTCCCAAAACAAGATGTAATTGAAGGAAATTAACAGACAAAAGATGTAATACCTGAAGCAGCAGTTGTTGAAAGAAGGTGCATTTCAAGAAAGATGAAGAAACCCAGAAAGATGGCTAGTCCGTACAATGTCATTGCAGAACCTCAACAGCCCAATCTGGAGATGTAAATATGAATGAACAGTGGGAAGAATGGGTTGGCTTATTTTGGGAAATTAGGAAGGCTTGAGAACAAAGGAAACTGAGCTGCGTCCGAGGAGGAGGAGCCACTGGCGCTTTTGACCTTGCATAGATCAGAGTCCCCACTTTGTACATTTTCTTTCTATGTTTTCATGTTTTTTTTAAATGATTTTTAAACGTCGCATTCCGTATAATTTTGACTATTTTAAATTTATATAATGCGAGATTCATTCGAGAAAAATATTCTTATTAATGATCTTTCATATTCAAAGTTCAAATTTAAAAACTCTTATTGAAGAAACATTTCTATCTATTGAATTACATTTTGGTGGTACACAACCTCATAGATAGCTAGTTTTTAAGTGTTAAATGATACTATTTCCTAGTAATTACTTTTTCCATCTTAAATTAACTAAATTTTTGAGATTTTTTTAATGTTCAAAATAGTTGAATTGTTCAAAGTTAAAAAAGAATGTTTAAATTTTTTTTTCATATTTGTCATTTCTTTTATTGAAGTTTTATATTTTTTAGGAGATAAATTACACTACGCACTTATGATTTCATAAAGGGCAATAGTGAAAATATGGTGTAAATTTTATCTTTTAATGTTTTTCTTAATATATGTGTATTACCTCGTAAATTCAATTAATAAGTAATAGAGTGACTACTAATTAGTAGAGCTCCTAAGTAGATAGTTGATCATTCACATCTTGATTTTAAATCAGGGTCATTTTAATATTTTAATTTATTTGGCTTGTTAATATTTGAAATTTATTTTAAAACTGTTATTTTATTATAATAATATTTAAAATAAAAAAGATAAATATATAAATTATAATATTTAAAAGACAAAAGGTTTTAAATAACAAAGGTCATAAGTAGGAGCTGAACCAATAATTCAAACCAATTTTTACCCCTTCACCACACATTTTCCTTATTTTGGGATAATTTAATAACTTATATATAAATTTTTAAAACATTGATTAACTTCATTACATCGTATAATTCTTCAATAAAAGGACTAAATAAGAAGAAATAAAAATGTATGATTTTTGGATTGTCAAATATGTATATGACAGTAAGCTATTGAGTTCACACGAATTTAATATTTTTTATTAAAAACATAAGTTTATACATAACAATTTATTAAAATTATACTAATTAATTGCAGAGGATGTAGTTAAAGAAAGAATGATCAGGAAATAGAAATAATTATTATATCTGTGTCAAAATTGATTTTTAACAATGTAATTTTGGAAAAATTAACAATTTGAGTTGTTTCCTCAAAAATAGCTTGTTTGTTGTATACTCTCTCTGTTTCATTTTATATGTCATTTTTTTCTTTTTGATTTCTTTTAAAAAATATCATCTTAATTAAAAATAATTTATCTTTAAAATATTTTTTTTACCCTTAATGAAATAATTCTCAACCACATAAATATTTAAGAATAATTTTAGATCATAAATTTTAAAAATCATTTTTTTTAAATATCGCATCAAATTAAAAAGTATCATGTAAAATGAGACGGAAGGAGTATTTTGTTTTGTCACAGTCAGTAAATCTGCGGGTAATATATCGTAATTATTGTCCATTTGACAAATCTGTCAAACAAGATTTGTACCTATAAAGACTTCTTGTAATTATTATTATTTTTTAAATCACAATATAAATGTACCTATAAAATAAGTTCTTCCTTCACTTTATGTCATCACACATAGAAATAAAAAAAATTATTGGTAAATCTGCATCAATTATTAATCTTAATTTTAGATGGGTGATTAGTCACAAATTGAGGTAAGTTAGGTTTTTATTTTTCTTTCTTTGACTAAAAAGAAAAAATACAATGAATCTTAAAGCATTTTGATCTAATATCTTAAACTTGCTGCTTCCATATTTCATCAACAATTTGTTATAAAATTATGTGTACGTGAAATATTTATTGTACTATAAAAGAACATTAGTGGATTTTTCTTACGATCTATAAATGAATTATTACTATATTTTATCTCGAGTAATGTAATTTTTTATAGCCTCATAAAAATATTAAAAATTACTTTTAAATATAAAATTTTATATTTAAATGAATTATTAGAAAATATTGGAGTTTGAGCTGTGTAAATTGAAGGAAAACGTGTACCTAATAAGATTACCAAGGCAAATCCATAAGAGAATATTTTTATTTGTAAATTAGATAAGAAAGTGGGGTCCATAAATAGGACAGCAGATTCTTGTTTGAGAGAATAATGGAGTGCTGCCCACAACCAGCCAAAAGTTGTTAGGGCACGGGTCCTTTATACCTTTACCACATTTTCATAATTATAATTTTTTAATATTTTAAGATATTTAATAATATTTATCTAATTTATAAAATTAATAAATTATTTATCATTTTGTGTCTATTTTATCTTTTTTGATGTATGCATGATTTAATATTTATTGATATAAAAAATAGTCGTGGTAATGATAACGTGTTGGTAGGTTCTATCCTTTTAAAATCTCACTTGTGCGATATCATAACATATGTTATTATTGTTGTTGTTAACGTTTAGTGATTTTAATAAAAATAATTTAGTAAAATTATCTCTATCATTCAGTGATTTTTAATTCTTATTCGAAGTTAATAGTAGATAATTATTATTGGACAGAAAGTAATATTACTTTTAAATATGTAAATTTATTTTGTTTAAATTATAAGTTTTATGCCGTATTCATAGTCAAAACTAAAAATATCTTTTTTCTTCTTTTAATATGACTTAATTATTTTTTTAAAAAGAAATATTAAAAGAGAAAAAGACCTTAGTTGTGGGGTAGCCAAAACCCAATTACAGACGGACGTATTTAAAGCCCAATTCTATTGGCGGGGCAAATCAGCAAACAAGGTCGATCCACTCCAATAAGCCCAATTCAATTGGCGGGACATTTATAGTTAGGACACACTATAAACGTCTTAGTCTTATAACTTGTGATATATTATAATACGAAAATATAAATCTATGCTAAATGAAAATTATCATCTATTAATTAGATCTGATCTCAAATTTGATTTACACTTTTAGAATTAAAATAATACATAAAATTTGATTAACATAACAAAAAAAAAAAAAGCAATTGAAGTAAACATTATTACTAGAAAAAAAGGCTAATGTTATCCAATTTAAGAAGTTTTTCCAACCACAACACTTCGCTTAAAAGCTTAATCATGCATTTCTACGAAAGGAAGAAGGCCAAAAACACGATAAATTTTTTATACTTTCCTGTGAAGCCAAGTTTTTTAGAATTTGCCATTGGATATTATAAAAGAGCAAGCATATTAGTTTAAATTGTACTTTTTTGTTCAACAATAATTATTCAATGTTTGTTATTGATTTGACACATAAATTAAAAAGTATTAAATGATAGAATAATTTTATCAAGTCACTTCTATTAAAATTAACTCATCTAAACATAAAAAAATTAATGCTACTTTAGTATTTAATAGAAAAGATAAAATAGACATAAAATCATAAAATATTTATTAATTTTATAAACTGAGCAAATATTATTGAACATCCTAAAATAATATAGTGAACAAGAAAAAATAAACGGGAAAGTATTTGTTATGAATAATGATCAAGTAGCCATGCAATATGATTGGAACGTTCAATTATCTCTAACAGATATTGCTCTTGTAGTTATGATATTTTTTTCGCATGTATTTGTAATAGCGTTCAAATTTATTTTCATTTATTCATTCTATTTTAATTCAATTTTGTGTATATTACAGTAAGAAATTTTAAAAAAATTCAAATTAGCAGCAATTCTGAAAAAATCGGGTTCTAAAAAAATTAATTACTAAAAAAAATCCAACCAGAGCACCAAAATTCCAATGAGAACCCAATATGTTAATATGTGGGGGTTCTTCCACATGGTAGCTAAATGTTACCTTTTTTTTAGCGGTTTATGCTTATCTTAAATCTAAATTTTATGGTAAACTGAATTTTTCCAGAAAAGTCTTTTGTTGAGTTCTAAAAACACAAATATAATATAGAATTATAGAAGTAGACTAGTAAATTTGCATATATGAATCTTGGCTATATTGTATGAGAATTGCTCATAGTCCCTAATAAAAATTATACGAGTAATATGTTTTGAAAAATAATGTAATCTTTTAGCCTCAAAGTCATAGTTTTTCCTTATTTTATTGTATTTTTTATGACACACAATATATCATAAAATAAATTTAAATTCATGTCAAAAAATTTGTATAATTGACAAAAGTCTTACATTTAAAGGCAATGAATGTTTCGCGTACACATTTTACCTAATGCAGAAATGTTTACATGCTTTATTTAATTACTTTTTTTAGAAAAATAAATTGGAGAATTTAAAAAAAAAAGGAGGATAAAAACGGAATAACCGCTGAGAATGTGATGTTGTTAGCGCGGCATTATCGAAACAGAGAATAGGCCCCTCAGTTACTTGTTCATTTCTTCTCTTTCTTTTGCTTTACTCACGCAGTTTCTCCCTTCAAAATGGCCAAATGATTCTTCCATCGACGCCATTGATAAAGGTACTTTTGTACTAGCCGATTCATATCTATATCGTTTATTATTGTGTTTGTTTGAGTGTGTTACAGAGGCTGGAGAGCGTAATTGTTTGGCATGAAATGTGTGAGATTGATTGGTAGATTTGTTCATATTGTATGTGATTGAGTGAGCCCTAATTTGTACGGATTTTTCACTTGCAGAGCTTGCGCTATGAATTCTAAGTTTACGGTTACTCTGTCACTTGCGGTTACTCTTCTGTTTGCTTGTTCTCAAGCTCTTAAGGTAAGTCATGTTACTACTGCTTTTTGGCTTTGTCGATTGTATTTGTGTTTTGTTTAATTCTTCTGGTGATAGGAAGGACAGAGTTGTGTAGCCAGTGGAAACTGTGATTCAGGGTTACATTGTGAGACTTGCCTCGCAAATGGCAATGTACGACCACGTTGTACTCGAACTCAGCCGGTCAATCCTCTTTCAAAGGTGCATTTTCTAAAGGATTATGATTTTCTTTTTCAGATTTACTTGTTTTGTAGGTAGTTGTATATAGCCCTGGATTCTTATTTTCTAGCGGCGAAGTTAAACTGCTAAAAAGTTTGAATAATCGCAGGTGAAAGGATTGCCGTTTAATCGGTACTCTTGGCTGACGACGCACAATTCTTTTGCCAAATTGAAATCGAAGTCTGGGACAGGAGGTGTAATATTAGCTCCAATGAATCAGCAGGACACCATCACCGAACAGCTAAATGTAAGTTTACACCTCCGTGATCTCTTTCTTCAACACTTCAAAATTATTGGGATCACAATGGGTTTAGTTCTTTATCCTGTGATGCCAAAACCAAGTGCTAAAAAACAAAGGAGGATGTCAAACTGGATTCAGACAAAAGGATGTTAGTTGATCTAATGGGCAAAACAGTCCTTTGAATCAATTACGAGAAACTGTGAACTGGATTGAGAATTATATATTACTCCTATTCTATATGAATGTTCATGAGGTATTACTATTATTTTTATTATTATTATTATTACTTCTATTATTTTTATAGTAGTTTATGTCCATGCGTTGCACTTGGTGAAGGTTTGAAGTTGAGCGAGTCAGCCTTGTAGTTGTTAGCTGTTGCTGACTTTTGTTGATTTTTGTGTTGCTATGCAATTTAGTACGTGGACTTAATTATATTATTTAACGTTAGGTATGGACTAGAAGCGTGTCGGATTTGAAGGAATGTCACAGAGCACTGAGATTCAGTTTTTTCTGTATAGATTACTATATCTGACTTTCTGAATTGTTGTTATTAGCTGTTGCTAATATTTTAAGTGTTTTTGGCCCACTGGACCACTATTTTGTTTTGCAAGGATTAAACTTTCACCTATTTCTGCAATTTGGTTAACAATGACTTGGTAAGACTCATTTTCTGATAATGGGGGTGACTGGTGAGGGTTCTCTTTAAGGTAAAGCAGTTGGAATTGCTCGAGAAGATATCTGATTGCTTTTTGCTGCAGACAATTGTCATTATTTAATTGAAGTGCCAGGGTTTCAGGATTCTTTTAGCTTTTAACTTCTGGCTGGACTTATATTCCTCCAGCAGAGCTATCAACTAGGTTTTCTTGACTCATAAATATTTTGCAGAACACCTTAATTCCTAAATTAATATTATTCAAAACCATTTATCTAGGGATAAAGGTAAGATATGAATAGGATATTGAATAGTTTTCACTTTACCTATACACGCTGTGGGTACTAATATATCAATCCTTTATCTTCCTCCATACCGGCTTAGTGCTATTCATTCTTACCTTTCATATTATGATTTTCCCTGCCAATTTCCTAGTGATTATAGGATGAGAGATACATATAAATATTAATACGCCTATAGGGGTTTACATACGTTAGAAGTTAGAACTATCAACATTTGAAATTTTTGGTATAATCTTCACCTATTTTTAGCACAGCGGCTAGTACATTTTAACATTTAGGGCGTGTTTGACATGAAGGAAAATAAGTGAGCTGCTTATTTATTTCCTTGTGTTTGGCAAGTAAATAGAAAATACTGTCCTAAGCATTTGTATATAATCTAGAAAAACAATGTGATGAATGAGGTGGAGGTGTAGGGGGTGTGGGTGTGCTGGGGATGACGTACTTACATACTATCCTTTGAAGTGGAATTGGTGCTAATGTCTAATTAAGGTTCTGGCAAAGATTGCCATCCTTATCCTTTCTCAACAACTCAAAAGATTGACTACAGGGATTTATTCATCTCCACTATTCCACTGATTTTTATTGTACATGTACACCACTAAATTGGCAATTGTTGTCTTGTCCAATTAGGTAAGCTGGGACACGGATATTCATCTCCTTGAGGTTAACCCTCTCTAGGATATTAAGGAATACAGGCCCCTAAACAAACTATTGAGTTAAGCTTTCATACTGCAAGCCTCTGGACTAGGAAAGGACTCCAGTTTCGTCTCAATAGTACATTCGTTTTTATTTTTCAGTTCACTTGATTCAGAAATTAGTTTTCACAGAGAAAAGGTATATACACCAGTTGATTTTGCAATACCTACTTTCTATATATCTGCTTCTCTATTAAAATGTTTGGAAATTGTGATTTAGAAGATATGAACTGCTAGCTCTGTTGGGTTCTCAAATTACTTGTACATAGGTGATTACTGACAAGCTTCTTTTGAGATGAACTGACACAGAATGGTGTTAGAGGTTTAATGCTTGATATGTATGACTTCGACAATGACATCTGGCTATGTCACTCATTTGGAGCGAAATGCTACAATTATACAGCTTTTGTAAGTTTTCATGAACCAGTGATGTAATACTTAGTAAATTCCAACTTTCAACATATTTACGGGTTTACAGATGTTCATTGTTTTGGCATATAAGGCATTCTCATGCTTAGCAGCTTTAGGGAACATTGGACAAAATTCATTTGTCCCTCTTTTACTTGTCATTTCATTAATAGTTTTGAAGGAAAATGGAGAAAAATTGACTATTTTCTCATTGGTCTACAACGTTTCTATGTTATCACTTAAAGTTGCTTTCTTTTGAAGCTGATGTGGAAATTTTCTTTCAGCAAACTGCAATCGATGTCTTGAAGGAGATAGGGGTGTTTCTTGAAGCAAACCCTTCAGAAATTGTTACAATTATAATTGAGGACTACGTTAGATCGCCGAATGGCCTAAACAAGGTGTTTGATGCGGCTGGGCTTAGAAAATTCTGGTTTCCAGTTTCTCGGATGCCTAAAAATGGTGGAGAATGGCCAACCGTAGATGATATGGTTCAGCAGAATCAGCGGTTGGTTGTCTTCACATCTAAGTCTGCCAAAGAAGCTTCAGAAGGCATTGCTTATGAGTGGAGATACTTGGTAGAAAACCAATGTCAGTTCATCTTCAGATTATCTCTAAAAGCAAACTTTTAGGTCTACTAGAATTCTTTTTGAGAAAAAATGATAAAAACATACTCTCAAGTATAAGCGCTTTGGATTTGCAGATGGAAATAGTGGCATGAAACCTGGTTCTTGTCCAAATCGTGCAGAATCATCTGCTATGAGCAATAAGTCTAAGTCGTTAGTCCTTGTGAACTACTTTACGGATGCCCCAGATTTTGCTCAAGCTTGCGCACATAATTCAGCCCCACTCATTGACATGATGAACACATGCTATGAAGCTGCTGGTAAAAGGTGGCCTAACTTCATTGCTGTTGATTTTTACAAGGTATGCTTCTTGTTTGAACTGACTCTCCATGGAATGAGTCGTAATAAGATTTTTTTTTTTTTTCCCTTCGACTAACTTAGCTGATGCTGGAGTTTTCAGAGAAGTGATGGAGGTGGAGCCTCGGAAGCTGTAGACTTGGCAAATGGACATCTAGTCTGCGGATGTGCAAACATCGCCTCTTGCAAGGTACAACTGAGTTTCTCATTAAACTTTGTTTCTACTAGTCCACATTGAGGCCATAAATAGTAATTTAGGATTCAAAAAGTGCAACTTTGTGACATTTTTGGGTGCCTTTAATTCAATATGCAGGAGAATATGACTTTTGGAGTATGTGATCTGCCTGAACCAAGCATTTCTCCAAAAATCCCAGCTGCTGCAGCTAAAAATGAAACTAGTTTTTCAAATTTGAATTTCCAACCAAAGCTGCAATGGTTGTGGGGAACAACATTAGTGTCTTTTTTCTTGTTGTAATTGAGGACCAACAACCTAACCAAGTTTGTATTTGCTTCACAAGGATTAAAGATTAGATTTTACTGAAAGCAGCATATATGTAGAGAAAAGGGTTGTTTTGTTGTAGGTGATTATGACTACAATCAGACAAACTAATTGGCAATAGTTAATCTTCTGACGTACTTCTGGAGTTTAGAAAAATGTATGCCACGGGTACTTGGGATGTAGAAATTGTACTTGGTTGTAATGGATTCTGATGAGCCAGTTTGTCTCGATTTGTCGTCATGAAAATGATTCTATTTTGCTACGTTAAAGTTTCCAGAGTAAACTTCTATACATTTATGGTTCAATTCTCTTTGAACTTTTATTTGTTCCTAGTAGTTGATATGTTATTTAGTTCTTCATCGATAATTCTTATTCGTTCCAAATTTATGGCAAATGGGATATAGTCTGAACTTTTCATATTTTGGAAAAATTGAGAAATACCAGGCATCTTATCACGTGATGAGCAAATAGTTTTTAAGTTCCGAAAGTACAAGTTGCTTGTTGGAAAGAAAGCCTGATTTGCGTAAGACATGAGCACCAAACAAGAAGGTGGCTTAAGATGGGGCACAAATTGATGCCCAATTTGAGAATTTACTAGATTTAGTCCAGACAAAAGAGTAGAAAAGAAAACTCACTACATGAAGTTTCTTACTCAACAACAAAATTCAAAATATAAGTGACATCCATTGCACTTTGGAAGTTGCCTCTTGGATCAGCCCAAGAGGTCGAGCCTTAGGAAAAAAAACAGTCAACCTCAATCAGTAATGGGACTAATTTCTCTCCCAGAAACTCAAGGATGAAAATGCACAAAAAGTCTAGAGATGTTAGTGAAATCTGTCAAAGAAAAGAAAATTGAAGTATTATTCTTTCAAGGGTATTAGTTTCAACCTTGCTAACTAATCTGCACCTATTCTACTAAAGTTTGACTATCCATCATCCTGGATTAGTAGAAGTGGGCTCAAGATCTTGAAGTATCCATCAAATATAGAAGGGCCCATTTAAACAAGCAATATGACCCAACCAAAATATGGGCTAAGAGTATAGGCCTCAACAGAAATGCTAGTCACCTCTCCCACTTTTAAATTGTTAGACATTTTTGAAGCTCAATTTGATATAAATAAAAGGAAAAATAACATAATTAGGTAAACATATGATATATATTTATATTTTACAATTATAGTTTTAAAAAAATTACAATTATTAGCTATAGTTAAATTTTTTTTTAGGTAAATTATGTAACTAGGCAAACATATAATATGTATTTACATTATATCACTATAGTTTGAAAAAATTACAATTTATAGCTACAGTTAGGATTTTATTGCTATTTTCTCTCTCCTCTCTTCCTCTCTCTCTTCAATTTTTTGTAGATGTATAACAGTTGCATATATACAATTATTTTGACAGATCTACATAGTCAATTCGACAGATATACACATACAATTCGTCTCCCTCCACTCTCGCTCGCCTCTCTTCTCCCTCTCCTAATCTCTCTTGCTAGATTACACATATACAATTATTTGACAGATATACACATACAATTTGACAAATATACATATACAATTCACGTCTCTCCTCTCTCTCTCGATCTCGCTTGCCTCTCTCCTCCTTTTCGGGTCACATAGCCGAGGTTATATTGTGTAATTATATAAAATATAGTTATTTGATCATATTACGTTTCAAAGGTAGGCTATTTATAAAAATTTTCCTAAATAAAATGAGACTAATTAGAAGACTTTGTTTTACTTTACAAAATAAAAAATTAAAAATAAATTAATCGAATCCATTGTTTCTCAGAAAAAACTCTATCAAATTGATCGTCATAAGTACAAGCTCATCAAATAAATTGAGATGAAAGAATACATGCTACAAACCAAAAAGTTCACTCACATTTGATATTTTACACTAAGCTAATCTATCCAACTACCGGACTTCCACATAGTATGAAAGGTAAGTAAATTATAATTTCCAAAATGTTTAAATTAATTAAGGAGCTAGTTGTATTAAGTTAGTAAAAAGATTATCCTTTAAGGATTAGTAGTAGAATACACAAAAGTTTAGTGGCTCAAGGCACCGTTATTGGCTGAAATCTCACGAGTTTCTAAGTTTAATGTGTTAATGATATGTATTACCTGCAGGAAACTGAACCTAAAACTTCACCCTCTGAGGAAAGGCTCCAAAATCTACACTAAAATTTTCAACAGTTTTCACATAATTAATCTTAAAAAAGTAATTAGAATATTAAGATGATCAGAATTTGTAGGTTGGTAGGGTGAAAATGTTATCATGTGGGGAGAATATGTTGCATGCGTCGTGACACATAAAGAATATTCCTATTAATTTTATTCTAAATTATATACTACTTTACTTTCATGTCTTTTTCTGTATAATTAAATTAAATTATATACAAGTTACATCCTCATGGTTTCTAAACAAAAATAAATACATTGTATGAAGAAAGAGAGGATCTAATAAAGTGAAGGGAAAAAAAGCTACGTATATAAAAAAGTCTGGCGGTTGACTCGATATTGACTTTAGTTAGCATTATTGTTCACACATAGGTGATAAATTAATAGGAAACAGTAATATGTAAGTATTATTATTTGAGGACACTAATTAACTGTATTTGCATTTACTTGGATACAATATGATAAGATTATCTATGTCAGTCATTCAACACAAAGATGTGGTTATCTAAATAGATTCTCTCTTTAGTAGGTAAATGGTAGAACCTCTTGAGCGACCCTTTTCTTGTCTGTTGTTGTTAGAACGTTATTTTTATAGAGTTAATTTTTTTATTTAACTTCTACATATCGGTAAGAAATTTTAATACTATCAAAAAGTGAAATATATTATTTAGTAATTTGAAAAATAAAATAATAAGATTTGCTAAAATGACAAACACTTTATTAGATATGTTATTACGGGTTGTAACATTACATAATATTAATTACGGATTTTACAATTTAATTACAAGTTATAACAAATATATACATCATACCCAATTACATACTCAAACATATATCCTAACAAATTTGAGTATGTAATTGATATATAATGCGTATAATGTATATATCTGTTATAACTTATAATTAAATTATTAAAACTCATAATTGTTAGAACTTCCAATTCATTATCTAAGGTTACAACCCGTAATAACATACCTAATATTTATTATTTAGCAAATCATTCAATAAAATATGTGACAATAAAGTAAAAGTTTCTTGCACGTCTATAAGTATATGTTAAATCTTAAGGGGAATCATAAAACTCAAGGAAATCACTAATATAGATCTTAATAGAACACAAATATTCCTTATTCTACCTCTTTTGCCACACAATTTTATAGTTATACATGGGAATAAACATGTCATATCTCCACAATTGATAGTATTCTAAAACATATTGATTGGACAAAAAACCAATATTATCCATTAGTACTAAAATTATTGAATTAGTTTACAATTACGTCACAAAGTGGGAATTACAGTTGCCCACAAAAATTTATAGTGGAGAAAGAATGTCTACTACATAAACTTTTTCTCAATTTATTCGAAAATTGAGTACTCAATTCTTTAAATCCACAAGATATTTTAGATTATACTTCTTGCGTCTATTTTTATTTTTTCAATATTGATTTGACACAACTCTTAAGGAACAAAATTAATAGAATGATAATTTTATCGTATTACTTTTAGATTATAATAAATTCAAACGTTTTTTTAAAAAATGCATTAAAAATAATTATATATAATTATTAATAAGAGTAAATCAAGAATTAAACGTAATTACATCCATTTTTAATATACTCAACGTATAAAACTAGATAGAGAAATATATATATATGTTATGATATATATTGTTATTATTATTACTAGCATGTTGGGTTTAATTATATGCTTGCTTTTAGGGGGCATGATTTTGAGAAAGTTGAATATTTTTTTGAATATAATATATTGTAAATGTCAACTTGTAAATGAAGATTTTAGGAATTCATGACATTGGATTGCTTAGCCAGTAAAGTTATCCCCACTTTTTACGGAGCACAAATTTTACACTCATATTATTGTGTTCTTTAGATAGGTTTGACCGCATGGCTTGCCATAGTTTTAGCACTTTTTAACTTTTATGATTTGATATTTTATAGAGTTTGATTAATTTAAATTTTTATATAAAAAATTTAATTTTATATAAAAAATAATTTCATTTTTAATATTCAAGCATAAAATCTTTAATTAAAAATGAATATTGTATATTTATCGTTCGAATTACTCAGGGGCGAAACTATCTTTTTGGCAGGAGTTCATTCGAATCTCTTTCAACGGCAAACGATAAATGTTATATTTCATCGACTAGTTCGTATAACTATTTTTTCAGATTCTAAATTCTTTAGTGATAATCGTGACTCTGCCACTATGAATTCTCTGAGGAAACATGTTGCTCGGATAAGAACTGTTTGTCTGATTTGAATTATTTCAATCAAATATCTCTTAATAATATGCTTTTTTTTTAGTGGAGAAAAATAATTTAATAGTCTAAATAAAAGAAGAAAACAAAAGTTGAAATTAAGTTGAACGTGACAATATTGATTGGGGCAAACGATTACCACATCAGATTTTGAGATTATTGAATTTGAACAACAAAAAAGATTTAAGATCATATTATGTGAAAACGTGGCTGATGATTAGATGATACACGTGGAAAGTTTACTCCCAATTATTTAAAATATAATAATAATAATAATAATAATAATAATAATAATAATAATAAGAAAAAACTCATAATTTTTTTTAAATATATATATATAAAGATTGCAAAATGTAGGTCGAATCACTAAGACAACTAGGCTTTGCCTCTTTTTCACTCTTTTAAAAAACACAATTATCTTCATATCTTGACTCTCTTCCCAATTACCCAATAGAATATCATTCTTAAAGAAAGTGACTAAGAAGCTTCCCTAGAACTCAATCTTTCACAACCACTATCCACACCTCCCCCCAACCTTACAAGAAAAAGAATGTATCAGAATTATATCTGTTTCTTGAGTCATGAATCTTTCAAAAACATTTGTATCTTCAAGAACTAGAAATAAAGTTTGTACATATTTTATCTTTTTTGATATGTATTTATGAAATTACACCAAATACATTATTATTGTCAAGGCCGAAGCTGCTCCATTGTCAGAGGTTCATCTGAATCTTCTTTCATGAAAAATTACATTATTTATATGGTTAAAATATTTTTTTATATGTATACAGTAGATATCAAACTCCATTTGAATAATTTGTGTGTCTGCTTCTTCACATTTTTAATCCCCTTATGACAATCCTGACTCCGCCACTGATTATTATTGTAATTTTGCATCATATCTATTGATTTAAGATGAATTTTCATAGAGCAATATGGTCAAATTCATTAGAATAGAAAAAGAGAATTGTTACACTCACATTATTCAATTCTTTTGTAATAATGATGCATAGTTAGTTTAATATATACACTTAAAGAATTAGTGATTATCAATTATCATGCATTATATATTATTCGAGTCAAAGAGATATTGAGTGTATCAACGTAACATGACTCAAAATTAAAAAAAAGTGAACTTACCTATATATTTTTTGTGTTATATAGATAATAACTTGATTTTGTACCAAACTTTTCCTAAGGCTACAATGAGTTAGAGTGTGCATCATCAAGCAGGATATAGATTTGCCAATAACCATTCCATATTAATCAACTAAACCTTAATTAATTAAGCAACTTCACAATAAAAGTAGATGCCCCTTTCCTCCTTTGTAGGAATCAAGCTTGCTAGTGAACACAATTATGCTTCAAAATTAGAGGAAAGAACTTCCTTGATGATTAATTGGAGGGGGGCAATACGAGAGACCAGAGGTGGATTCAAAATTTTTACTTTTGAGTTTGAATCATAATTTTTTTGTGTCTAAATTTTAAATATTTGATTTATGTGTAAAATAAAATTGTAATACAAATATACAAAGTCAAAGTAATTAAATTCTGCCGAATCCATTATCATGAGAGATATAATTGCTCCTCTTACAAATCATAATAGTAGAATAATATAAACGCTTGACACAATGGATTATACTTTAAAATCAAAGATAATACTCCCGTAATATCAACTAAACATGTTGAACTTATGAATTATGGTAGAATGGTTCGAAAATTGAGATTTTTTTCTCTTTAATCTTAGGGTGAATTCTAATTTAATGAATTTTAATATGAATACAGTATAATAACGAATAGGAAACAAAACATGTTGGGAACCACGTCAATTTTTCATTTGATGAAATGCCCCTTTGACACTGCACCTTCCAACTTTTATTTTTCAACTGTTTTAAAAAGATTGGCATTCTAAGCCACCACTCATAACATACATAATTCTTAACCAGTCTTTTCACTTGGTAGCTTTTCCATTAGCTCTCCTAAAGGTGCTTTGACAGCAAATTATTCTATAAAAATATTATATGTTACACTAAATCAAACTTGTCTTTATGTTACTTTACACTCTTGCTCAACTTAATATGGATAAGGATTTTTATTTGTTTACTGTACGATTGGATTCCTTAAGGTTAAAAAGTTATTCTAAAGGAGATTTTTCTCGGCCATTGTTTCAATCTTTTCCCATTTTTTTTTATCATTAAAATAAAGAACTCTAAGTGACAAGTAATTTAATTTAATTAAAAACAGTCATGCATCATTATTGATAGATTCCATTGCTTCAAATGGATTATTATTCATCTAGTGACTCCCAAAAAATAAATTACTACAACGAAAAAGACAAAGTTCTTAAAATTAATCTTAGTTTACCCACAGAAATATAATTTTAGCTGGACTATTGATAATCATTAGCCATATATCCCCTGCAAGCTTGTCAAAAAAATAATAATCTAAAGCCTTGTTATTCTTGTTTTTATACTTCTAGCAAAAAACAAACATACTAGAAGCAAACATACTACTTCCTCCAATTCAGAAAGAATGATCTATTTTTCTTTTTTTTAGTCCATTACTTCAAAAAGAAATAACCCATATCTTTTTTGGCAATATTGTAATTTTAATTTTTCATGACACATTTAAGACTACAAAATTAAAGGGTATTTTGGTACGTCAATCATAACTTTAATTTAGGACAACAAAATTGAAATTTTTATTTTATTTTTTTTAAAGTTCGTCTCAAGTCAGACTAAGTTGTTCGTTTTTAAACGGAAGAATTAGATAGTTTTCTTTGCATCTGTCGAATTGGTGGACCAAGTCTTACCTTGTATCTATGTTGGTGGTACGAGCTAGTCTTATGTATCTATACATGTTGGTGAAGTAATAGGCACGTACTAGATGACCTGAATATATACTATAATTATAGATTAAAAAAAATAAGTGGCAAAAGAGTTTTTAAATCGAGGTATCTCCAATTTGTACTTCAGGTAACAAGAGTGTAGAGCAAGGAGTTTGAAACTTTTGGGAGAAATATGGTATCACAATTTGATTACTAATATGTCAGAAATAAGTACAATATTTTGGGCTACAGCAGATAGGCAGCATTTAATTTTTGACTGGCACAGTTTTTATTGGTACCATTGTTTTTCTTCTGTTTCATAAATTACACATGGTTGTTGCATGAACTACAGTGCCAACTGCATTGAACATTTGAACTGGACCAATACCAAGGGATGAATGTTGACTACCCCTTCTGGGAAACTTCAAGTTTTATTTGTACTTTCAATCAAATATACTTATAAAATTGCCAGTAGGCTCCATGTTATATCCTCTTCTTACACTCACGTGTGGACGTACCTTCGTTATTATTATCTTCCTAAACTATAGGTTTATCCATAACTATAGTGATTAAAAAATAGTGATTCAACAATACTCTTCATCCTGTAAAAATTTATCATAAATTGATTAGTCAGTATTATGTTTAATTCTGGCAATGCTTGTTTGGCATATTATTAATTAGTTTTCAACAAGTGTGATGAATACAGTATTAAGAACCTATAGGTTAAGCACATCAAACTTGAGATGGACAAATTTAAGGTATACTCCATCTGTCTCATTTTATAGACATTTTTTTTTGGTTCGTCCAAAAAAAATGTCATCTATTATAATTGAAAATAATTTACCTTTAAAATAATAATTTTCAGCCACACAAATATCTAAAAATGATTTTAGATCACAAATTTAAAAGATCTTCATTTCTTTTCTAAATATACTGTCAATTCAAAAGGATCCACGAAAAATGAGAGGAGAGTATTACTCTTTTAACCTATTAAAAGAAAGGTTTATGAATGTATGAATATTGTCAATGAATTTAATTTGTGTGTTAGAAAATAGAGGATAAGTGTGTGCTTAGCTGGTTGACACGTGCGATGGAGAATGAGCACGTGCATGGGGTTTGTAGCTGTAACCGGCAAGGTTGCCTGGTTGACCACAGACAAAACTCGGTCCTACTGTTGGACTGGACCGCACTGTCTGTCTCCACACGCGTGCCACTCTTCACTGTCACGCCCGCAAAGTTTTACCCGACCCGGATAATCACCCGAATCGAATAATCTTCACTTAATTTTCTTTTTTTAAAGGAAAACATGTGATGGATAGAAAAAAAAAAAAAGAGAGAAAAAGATTCTCTGTTCACCAATTACTAGTTACAGAGAAAATCTCAATTGGTATTTTTCCCTGAGGAGGTATAGTTGTCTGTCCCCCACCTTGATCGACATCGTTTTGTTGATTTCTTGAAAGGTCCCACTCCTAAAATGGGGACCCACGACCATCCCACAAAATTTTTATGATCAAAAACAAAAATAAATTAATTTTTTGATTCCATTTTATATGACAAAGGGACTTGTCACAATGTTTTTTTTTTGGTTAATTTTTCAATTTTCATACTAAGGAAAAATAAAATAAATATTTTAAAAGTGAGTATTTATTAAGTATAATTTTTTTTTAAGATTAATCAAAAATATAAATTGAGATAAAAAGAAGTACAAAATAGGAAAGAAAACAATTGAGTGGTGTTTTTGTGGAGTGTGGTGTCATGGAACAATCCAAGATAGGAAATATATGTGGAGGCTCTAGTGGAATAATTAAAGAGACAACCTGGCCCCCGCACATTCCTCTGCTCATCTTTGACCTTTGACTACCTAAAATACAAATTTCAATCAGCACTACACCACCCCTAACCCATTACTCACCTTTTTATTTACAAGATTTTATTCAGTATAATTTGATCTCATATTTTTCTATAACCCTAATACTATCTTTGCAAGAAAATAAATAAATAAACAGAATAATAATTTTATTATATTAATTTTTAAATGTAACAAATTCGATGCTTTAGCTTTGGATTAGTTTTATTTTTTGGTCTTTGCCTTGAAACGCTTATCCTTTCATTATTAAATTTAAAATCTCTCTGCCTTCAATGCTTTATTTGAAATTTATTATATTCAACTTGGAAATCTACACCGGTGTTCACAAATTCAAAACTCATTGGTATTAATGAGGTTTCACCTAAGTAGAAAAATCCGCTCCTGCGATCCTATCCAATTTCTCTAATATTTAGAAACTAGAAAATGACATATTGGAGATGCTATTTACTAAATGACAGTCGTAGCAATTGGAATATGCCCCCCAAAAATTTCAAAGGATAATCAATTGCTTTCATAATAACTGTCTACTTTGATGCCAATTTTTGGAAAGAGCTTTCAGAGGAAGCATAAGGGTAATTCTTCCCACCATAATTATTCTTTTAAGCATTATATGGGTAAACTTACTATTTTATGGCTCATCATAGAACAAGTAAAAGAAATTGACATGTTAGAAACTCACAAATTCAAGTCACAAAACCAAGATAATGGAAACTGGAAAGTACTAGTTGCAAGTTTTTTGATAGATGATTTTCATTTACTCCAATACATACCGAAAGTGACTTTTCCATACCATAAGCTATTGACTAGTCAAACTTACATTTGATTTTGAGTGCAAAACAAGATTTCAATTTCTTACATGTCTTAAATCCAAATCAAAATGATTTTGTCTGCTCATTACTCACAACCAGTAGAAAATAATAAAGCACCTCATTTAAGACGTACTCAAAACGAATTTTAAGACAATTCAATTATTATTTTAAAATTTAACCAAGGAAAAGTTAATTGAATACGAAAAAAAAAGAGTTTAACATTTAGTACTACTACATTTTAAGTTCTTAAATATTACTCCTCTGTTACTACACTTTGTGAAATCATAAATATATAGTATAATTTATCTCCTAAAAAATATAAAAATTTAACAAATGAAAGGGCAAGTATGGAAAAAATTTCAAATATTCTTCTTGAACTTTAAGCAATTCAACTATTTTGAACTTTAAAAAAAATCTTAAAAATTTAATTAATTTAAGACGGACAGAGTACTAATTTTTTTGTAGAACTTAGAATCTTGAGATGTTTGTCAAATTATATAACCAAACACTAGTTCTCAATTTTTTTTAAAAAAAAATTGGAGTCAAACGGCACTTTAAAATCCGCCAACTTATTACTTATAAAATTATAAAAACAATTCATATTTTTTCAATAAAAAGATGTTTTCGATATTTAATTGATAAAATCTTATCGAAAATTAATAATTTAAAAAAAGATGTTCAATGAAATCATTTATAAAAGCTTAGATTTTTTTAAAAGGAAATGATACACATAAAGTTTATCTACTTTAAAATTTTATTTTTGGCCTCCCCCAATTATATTGAACCATCCCAACATAAACTTCAAATAAAATACTCTCTTCTTTCCTAATATAACCAAACATAACTATAAGTTGATAATTTCAAATAAAATATAAAATATTTAAAATCCATACTCTATCGCTCACTTATTTTAGTTTATCAAATTTTACCAAGTTAGTCCTAGAAAAAGAAAGGGTTAGATATCTGCCTATAATAAACTTTTCGATAATTAATTAACCAAAAAGGTAGAGGGGAAAAGCGAAGTTCAATAATAGATTTGAATACATGATGTTATTGCATTGTGCTCGATCTAATTGGGCCATTCAAATTTCATCAATTGACGTAAGCAGAAGTTAGATTTTGAGCATGAACGTGGGTCCCAGTTATGGCACGTTAGGTTTGACCAGAGACCAACTTAACAATGGTTAAATGAAAAACCACACGTGTGGGAGCTGGGTGGCAATTTTCGTCAGAATAAGAAGAGAGAAGAGCCCTACGACCTGTTGGGTATGTCCCTCTGTTTCCTCTCCGTATAAGACCCCAAACAAAAGTGAAAGAGAATTTGCAGACTCTCTTTCAGTTTTAGCTTTTTCTATATATATAAACATTTACTAATCCATAACCCCCAAAGAAGAAAAAAGAGTGAGTCAAGGAAACATGCCTGCAACTTTAGACCCTTTGGATGTGGGTGTTCAGATTCCATACCATTTCCGTTGTCCAATATCCTTAGAGCTTATGCGGGATCCGGTTACCGTCTGTACCGGTCAAACGTACGACCGCCAAAGCATTGAGTCCTGGGTCGCCACCGGTAATACTACTTGTCCGGTAACAAGGGCGCCGCTCACCGATTTCACTCTCATTCCAAATCATACTCTTCGCCGACTTATACAGGAGTGGTGTGTTGC
The DNA here is from genome assembly GCA_000787875.1 of Solanum virginianum. NCBI lineage: Eukaryota > Viridiplantae > Streptophyta > Magnoliopsida > Solanales > Solanaceae > Solanum > Solanum virginianum. The sequence continues at coordinate 64,869 of DF358499.1, forward strand.
CAATCGGGCTTTCGGAGTGGAGCGGATTCCGACGCCGAAACAACCGGCTGATCCGTCGTTAGTCCGGTCGTTGCTCAATCAGGCGGCGGCTCAGTCGAATCATTTGAATTCTAGGCTTTCGGCGTTGAGGAGACTCAGAGGCCTCGCTCGTGACTCGGATAAGAACCGGTCTGTGATCTCAGCAAACAACGCACGTGAAATTCTTCTGGCGATTGTATTCTCCCGTATGGATTCAGAGTCGTCCGAGTTGAATCACGAGTCTCTAGCAATTCTCTCCATGTTTCCGCTCTCCGAACCGGAATGCGTTTTTGTCGCTTCCGATCCGGAACGAGTTAGTTACCTGGTTGCTTTGCTTTTTCATCCTTCCATCGATGTCCGAGTCAACTCAGCTGCTTTGATTGAGATTGTAGTCGCCGGGATGAGATCCCCGGAGCTCCGTGCTCAAATCAGCAATGCGGATGACGTCTTCGAAGGAGTCGTCGGAATTTTGAATTATCCGTTGGCGTATCCGAGAGCGTTGAAAGTCGGAATCAAGGCGTTATTTGCTTTATGCCTAGTGAAGCAACACCGCCATAGGGCGGTGAGCGCCGGAGCGGTGGAAGCGCTTATTGATCGGTTACAGGATTTCGAGAAATGCGATGCGGAAAGAGCACTCGCCACAATCGAACTTCTCTCCAGGATTCCATCAGGTTGCGCAGCGTTAGCGTCTCACGCGCTAACGGTGCCTCTGCTGGTGAAAATTATTCTGAAGATATCAGAGCGTGCAACGGAGTACGCCGCCGGAGCACTTCTGTCGCTTTGCTCGGCGTCGGAACAAGCTCAGAAGGACGCTGTTGCCGCCGGCGTGTTGATTCAGCTGCTGCTGTTAGTCCAAAGCGATTGTACAGAACGTGCGAAGCGAAAAGCACAATTGCTTTTGAAGCAGCTTCGCGATTGTTGGCCGGAGGACTCCATCGCCAATTCGGAAGATTTTGCTTGCAGCGACGTCGTTCCGTTTTGACGCTTCACCATTCTTACCTCTCTTTTACCTATCTCCCCCCAATTTTTGTAATTCGAGGTAAAAAAGAAAAACCAACTATCTAAATTTGGTAAATAGGGCATTATTCCATGTATGTAATTTTTGTACGTAAGATAACCATTTTTTTGGGTTGGAAAGTTGTTTCTTTTTTTTTTTTCCTTTTCCAATTAAAAACACACTCATTAAACTTTTAACCTATAGTTTCTTCTCCTTTCTTTTTAAAATTATAGTTTAGAGAAATTATTTTTAAAAATCATCTATTCATAATATTGATGAGTTGTAATGTGAGGTGTTACTAGCATGTGTGACACTAATTGGAAAGGGATAGTTCAACTTTCTTTTGACCGATGACTAACTTCATTAAACCTGATGTGCGTGCACGCAAATAATTAAGTTACATATTAAAGATGTCGTTTGTATAAAAATAATAAATTAAAACAATAAAATTTAATCGGGACCTATAAATAATAAAAACCCCTGGGTACGAGGAGTTATTGGGCTGGAT
>DF358499.1:66419-80384 GCA_000787875.1 Solanum virginianum
TTTTGGGCAACATATGTCCATCTGGGTACGAGGAGTTATTGGGCTGGATCGGACCTTCTTTAAAGCCTTGCCCGGCCCACTAGTCACTATACTTGACTCAACAGACGGTGACATTTTTAACTTTGGTCTACTAACAATAATTGAAGATATTTAGTGATACCAGTGGGACAAGAAACTTAAATTGTTTTACGTAAGAAAAGCCTATGAATTAAATGTGTTTTACATGTATATTATAAAATATTGAATCCTAATTTCCTTTAGTACAATTAATAATACTCAAAATATATAAAAAAAAGTGTTGTGTATTTGAAGCTTATTATTTTATTCATATAGACTATCTCGACTCAAGTAATTTTGCAAATGAAACGAAAAAATATTATATATTTAAATTTTGTTATTTTATTCATGTAAATAATTTTAGTAGACTCTTTGACTCAAGCGATTCCGTAGATGAAATATTGGTTAGTAAGTAGCATAGTAAAATGTGGAGGTAATGTAATGAAATGTGACAGATGAATTGGAATCACATGGCGTTTTGGAGTTTTGTGGTTCATTAGTGGTCACATGCCCAACCATTTTCTCTTCTACTTTTTTTTTTTTGTCAAATGGTATAGAGATGGACATCATACAAATCTAGATCGTCTTTAGATTTGCACCACACTTCACGCTCTCACTACAACGCAAAGTATATCTCGGTGAACCACGTAAAATTGTGTGACAAGATAGAAATGAATTTTACGTGATGCAAATTTAAATTAGCTGCAAGAAAATATAGCTCTACACATATAATATATACACATATATTTTTAAAAAATATTGTAATCTATATTTTCTTCCTCTTTCATACTATAAGTGTTTATATATTTTGATGGTATCAAACAGTTTTATTGAATTGCTAACTCTTCCTTCTTGATACCATCAAAGTGTGTGTGTATATATATATACACATATATATTTTTATGGCATCAAATGTGTGAGAATAGTTGAAAACGTGGGGTATGAAAGTAAGGAGGTATCCATATGTAAATAATTTTCCTTTTCTGGGTTAAATTTGTTATTTTCCCCAAAAATAATCTATTGTCAAGTATTTTTTTTTTTTAAATGAATCTTAAGTAACACAAACTTAAATCAATCGAGAGAAAATATCGCTCTATGCCTGTAATATGATCTATCTGAAATAACCTTTCTGATAATTCAAAGTGCAAAGGTAAGGGATAACATTGTGCTTGTTATTGTTCAATATTTATAATCTAAGATTATAGTTCCAACAATTTAAGCATTGGTTCCTTATTGGGCTTCATTAGACGTGGAAAGAAAACGATTGCCTCTTGCAGCCCATAACCGATACTTCTGAGTTTGACAATTCTATTTGTTGAGCCATGGGCTTATCTAAATTAATACTTAAGAAATTTGGATAAAGTTTAAGAATTCTCCCTTCCTCGTGGCAATTACATAATTAGGCAAATATACAATATGTATTTATATTATAATATTATAATTTGATAAATTATAATTTATAGCTATAGTTAGAATTTTATTACAATTTTTTCTCTCCTCTCTTTCTCTCTCTATGCAATCTCTTTGTCAGTTATACAAATACATATGTATGTCAGTTGCATATATACAATTATTTGACAAATATACATATAGTAGGGGTCAAGGATCCATAGAGGCTCAAGAATATTTGGGACCTAAAGTCAAATTAAACTTTATTAAAAGGCCTTAATAAGTTTTAAGAAAGCTTATAACACAAACATGGTTAATGTTTTACATTTTGATATATTTGAATTCTAAGAAGTAAAACAAAAGTACTCCCATGAGATAAAATTAGAATTGTTTTTTCTAGCAAATTTCATTTATTTATATTTTTTTAAAGAAAAGGATAGTTGAGAGTTAGAAAAATAGAAGTTGATTATTGAAGTTGACAACTCGATAACAAAGTAAATTTAATTATTTCAATTTATTGGCTACAATGTGTGAGAAGTTGGGAAGAATGTAAAAGAAGTGCAATTTTAATTTATTTGATGTCGTTCATATCTTGAATTTAGAGAATGGACAACTTAATTAGTAAGAGGGAGAAAGAAAAAAAAAAAATATATATATATATATATAATGAACTACACTGAATTTATGGTGATAGATGTTTATCTTTCCACTGGATGAACTACAAAAGTAAATATAATGATCATTACAGCAACAAACGTCGTAAATCAATATTTGTATTATATCTATCTATCTATATATATAACATTGGAAGAAAATTAAATAGACGAAATTCATAGTTTTTATTCCTCTGATTCAGTCTGTAATGAAGTTTGAAAGTAAATATGATGACCTATACATAGATGACAGACATACATCCTCCATCGGATGAAATATAATAGTAATATAATAGTCTTTTTAGCAACAAACGTCCATTTTCTACTGGATGAACTTTTAAAGTAAATATAATGACCTTTACGGTGACAGATGTTCATTTTCCACGGGATAAATTGCAAAAGTAAATATGATGACCTTTTGGGCAACATATGTCCATCTTCTACCATGTATAGTTTTTGTGGCGACCGATATTCATCCTCTAACCGATGAACTTTGAAAGTAAATTAAAAAAATTAATTTTTAATATTAAGAAAAAGATAGTTCAGAGTAATATCTATTTATTAGCTGCAATGTGTGAGAACTTGGGAAGATTAATGTAAAAGAAATAATGTAATTTCAATTTAATTATTTGATGTCTCTCATCCCTTGAATGATATATAGAGAATGGAACGGACAACTTAGTAAATAAAAGGGGAAAAAGAAGGAATATATACACAAGTTTTATTATGATAATTAAATAAAAAAGAAGAAAATAAATAGTAGAATATTGTAAATTTGTCACTATCGATCACATTGACTAAATAATTATCTTTCTCTTTAGTAAAGATTATGTACTTTTCCACCCTAAACGTTCATTTTAAAGTGTATATATTATTGATGACAAAAAATAGGGCCTTAAAAATATTTGGGAGAAAATATTTCTATCCATACCAAACACGCCTTAAGTAAATACATAAAAACATTTGCCAAAACCAACATTTTTGCTAGATAATAAATATCATTGGAAGAAAACTAAATAGACCGAATTTCATAGTTTTCATATATTCCTCCGATTCGGTCCAAATATGATAATATTTACATATGGTGATCCTCTATCAGATGAAATGCAAAACTAAGTAAATATATATAATGGCCTTTATGGTAGCAAACATCCATCATCTATCGGAAAAATATTAAAAGTAAATGCAACAACATTTACGACGACAGACGTCCATCTTCTATCGAATAAACTTTAAAAGTAAATATAATGACCATTACGATGACAAACCAAGTGAATGACCTAAATATGATGACCCTCACTCGGAGGTGGTAATTGACAGTATCTCTGATGCAACCTGCTTGTACATTTCTCCCACTGAGAATCCTTGTGCTAAGCCACCTCTACCTTTTGCCTGAATAACAATAATAATAATATATTCAATAAAATCTTACAAATAGAGTCTGAGAAAGGTAATATATACACAAACTTATCTGTATGTTCTTGTGAAAGTAATAAAACTGTTTCTGATAGACCCTCGACTCAAACAAAATTTTAAAATTAACAACCCTTAATTTTAAATCATAGAATTCAAAAAATTTCTCTATTTCTTAAAATTTTCTTGATCAATCAAACAAATACTACTTCCCTTTGCTAACTAAAACCCTAGTTCACAATCCTCAAAATGATCATCATATAAATTAAATTAGAGGACTTACTTGAGCTTGGATCATGAACATGGTCCTGACAGGATCAGATTGAATTTGAGCAGACACAACCTCAATGTTATGTTTCTCCAGAACAAAACAAATGAGGGTAAAAAGGCCAGGCTTCTTAGGACAACACACACTAATATGTGCCACTGCACCACAAACATTTATTGTCACATTTGGTGAACACCATGACTCAAAAAATGTTGGAACATTGTTGTTGTTCATCAGAAGGGGGGTAGCACTCATGTTATTATTATTGGTTGGTGTTATAGCAGCTGAGTTACTTGTAGATCCTTGATCAGCCAAAAATTGCTCCCAGCTAGTCCCAACACTTGGATATTTCTGTGTTGTCATCATTGTAGACAACCTCATCATGCCAAGTTGAAGCCTTTCAATCTTTTGGTTTTGAAGATTGTTAAAAGTATGCTGCAAGGCTCTGATGTGCGTCACTGCAGCATCAACAATTGTTGACTTGTCAGCCTGCATGTAAAAAAAAAAAAAAAAAAAGTTAAATGAATTTAATTTCTATAGGGTTATCAAGAAACAATCTCTCTCCCTCTATGAGATAGTGATAAGGTCTGAAGACATTCTACTCTCCTCACACCCCACTTGAGGGATTTTACTGTGTATGTTGTTGTTGTTGTTATAGTGATTAATGCTGGAGCTAGGGTTTTCACTAATTAAGGGGGTTCAAATAGAGGTCCGCGATCAAAGAATGAGGGGTTATAACATTCATATAAAAAAAAAATCAATATAGGAACTTCAACTAAGAAAGGAGATCGCCGTGTTTGGACATGATCCATGATTCGGTTCGTATTCCACACAGAGCATTATATCGTCGTCACAATAGGTCCTTCTCTTCCTGCAGTACAGTAGGATCGACAACAACAATGCTGGGGCGATCAATGTTGCGGTTGGCAATTCAGCTCTCAAAAATGTCAGTATTTTAGCATCTCTCATTGCTTCAGAGGAGAAGGAAGCTTCTCAAAAAGTAAACGCACGAAGAAGTCAAACAAATTTAACGTTTGTTTTATATATATAAAAATAGTCTTAATCTTATATATTCTATGTAATTTTCTGTAAAAGAAAGTTTGAACCCCCTTGCAGCCAAGTGGTTAAATTCACCCTTGATATTAACAATGTAAAAGAATATTTTTGCCATTTGATCACAAAAAAAATATGAATTTTATTAATATATACTCAGTGTAACAAAATTACTCTATGGGGTTACTTTTCCTTCGTGTTCTATGGTCACTTAAATCTCAAAGCCCATTTAGCGTCTAAAAATACCTATTTAATAAGTACAAATTACACAAAATTTATCTAGATTAAGAAACTATTTTTGTTTTGATAAATTTAGAATGTAATTAAAATAATAAATAAAAACTTCACATTCTTATGCTAGAAGGCTCATTTAGTATATAAGAGAAAAACAAAGAAATATGTGAAGTTTTATAACTATATGCGAAAAAGCCGGAAGTTCTGTATTGTTCTTTCCTTCCCTTTTTCGGTAAATGAAGTGCATCTTATTATTCTATTTTGGAAATTAGTATGTAGATATATACAAATTAGTAATAAAGAGGAATCTATATATCACCTGATAAATTTATTTTGATTCAGTCGAGAGCCTATTAGAAATAATTTTTTTATCACACAATAATAGAGATAAAGATTTGCTTACATCCAATGAATTTTTTTCGATTGAGTCGAAGATCTATTAGAAACAGTTGCTCTATCACACAAAAATAGAGATAAAGGTTATATATATACACACACATTTTTACATTTTTCGTTTAGTAAGCTTCCTACAAAGTTTTACTCAATTTAGAAACGATGGAACTATCACATACGGAAAGAGTAATCATAAGAAATTACCAAAAAAGAACCAAACAAATGAGGAACTTTTTTATCATTTCCCAAGTTTGTATTCCATCTAAAGATTTTTTTTTTCAAGCTCATTTTTTGAAAAATTCTAGATAAGTTGATTAGGATTATTAGCTGAGGTTACGGGAAATCGTAAAAAGAAGAATAAAAAAATAGTTTTAAATAATCATAAATTTTATTCAACTTCCTTTACTTGATTGATAAAATACCGAATGATAAAAAGTAAGGTATATCATTAACGCAATTTTTTTTTACCTTAGCGGGAAGTTGAGGAAGCAAACCATGAAGATTCTCAAACAGGCTTCGCATCTTCTTTCTCCTTTCTCTCTCCGTCCATATGTGTATCTCATGCTCTTTTGCTCCACTTTTGTTACCTCCCTTCTTTGGGTCGGGTGAAGTCATGATCTTTTTACCAGCATCACGAGTCGCTTGAACAGTTGTTAGGGGTGGACAAGTATCAGACCTATTCGAATCTGGCAACTTGTCACCCTCAAACTTCTCTTTGCTCCTGAGTAGCTGGTCGTTCAAGTTGAAAATCGACTCCCATGACATATTATGAATATTTTCGGCGACTCCACTCATTTTTTTCTTTTTCAGGTGATTTGATATTGCACCCTAAGTTACGTCTATTTATAGAATATTTTTGCTTGGAGGGGGGCAAAGTGTAAAAAGGAGAAATAAGGGATTGGATATGATAAATATTGAAAAAGAAAAAGAATATTTTTAAGGGTGGCAAAAAGAAAAATAAAAGTAGAGATATAAAAGGATTATTTAATTTTAAAATGTATAAAAAAACAAAATACAATCATAAGCCAAAATTCCGTTACTGGCTTCAAAACAAAAAACGGTAGCTAAAGCACTTTTGTTGCAGATTTTGTTCTCACTCAATTGGGACCCAATTCACACTTAATTAAATTGATCAATTAAATTAATCACTCTAATTACTAAATACTAAGTTACAGATTAATCAAGATATTCTTCTCATCTATACCAACTGCCTAAATTCTTTTTTTTTTTAAATTAAAAATAACAATTAAAACTAATTGTATATAAATATAATGACTACATAACAAATTAAAGGGTGTCCAAAGAGTTTTTTTTATCAAAAATGCAAGTCTTAGTTCTTAAGAATTCGAATATATTAAGTGTGTTCGAGTTGTAGTCTTATAATGTAAGAGATAATTTGACTAGCATTAATGAAATTTCATTGATATTAATATAGTAATTAATCTAGTTACTATATACTAAATTACAAAATTAATCAAGATATTCTTCTCATCTATACCACCTGCCTAAGATTTTTTTTTTAATTAATAAAATTAACAATTAAAACTAATTGTATATACATTATAATAACTATATAACAAAGGATGTCCAAAGAGTTTTTATCAAAAATGCAAGTCTTAGTTCTTAAGAATTAGTATGTATTCGATATGTTGGAGCTGTAGTCTTATAATGTAAGAGATAACTTGGGTAGCATTAATGAAATTTCATTAATATTAATATAGTAATTACTCTAATTACTATATACTAAATTACAAAACCAAGATATTCTTCTCATCTATATCAACTGCCTAAGATTTTTTCTTAAATTAAAAAAATTAACAATTGAAACTAATTGTATATACTTTATAATAACTATATAACAAAGGATGTCCAAAGAGTTTCTATCAAAAATACAAGTCTTAGTTCTTAAGAATTAGTATGTATTAGGTGTGTCCGAGTTGTAGTCTTATAATGTAAGAAATAATTTTATTAATAGTTGATTCACGGGATTATTGATGTTAATGATATTTTGTTGATAGTGTATATTATATCTATATGCATTTTTTTACTTGTCTATCCAAGTTAATCACACTACAAAACTAAAATTAATAATTAAGCAAAGTGTTTTTCCGTGAATAAAAGTTTTTATCATGCAATATCCGTTCTATATTTTATAAAAGAAAAAGATCATCATTTTATTTCATCTTTTAGCCAGGATGTTACAATGCCTCCAATCATTACTTTCTCTTTGTTAGCAGCAAAAAAAGGAATTAGTTAGGATATTAATTAATGCTAATTTTCCACTAAATAATTTGTAGCTAGCTAGCAAGTTTTTTTTTTCATAATTTATTATGAAATATTATTATTGAGAATTTTTTATTATTTATTAGAAAAAATTTGTTATTGCTAAATTCTTATTTTTTTAAGAGTTAATAATTAAAAGCCTTCTTAAATTTATCACACTTTATTAAATGCACACCTAAATTAAACTATGAAAAGTCTTAATTACTCTCTCAAATATGAATTTTTAAAACTATTTATCCCCATAGATGTGAGAAGTCTTAATTATCCCCTCAAACATGGGTTTGGGACACCCCAACCAATAATATGCCTCATTGCAAAAAAAAAAAAAAAAAAAAACCCCTCAATTTATATGATTCACTTTTCTTTTTAGTAAATTCTAAAAAGAAATGATTGATTTCTATATTCATAAAAAAACTTAACTTCAAAATTTTAGTTTTATCTTTAATAAAATAATTTATAGCGACATAAAAATTTATGATTTATTACTTTACTTTCTAGTAAATTCCAAAAGGGATGATAGATTTCTATATTCATAAAAAACTTAATTTTAAAATTTTAATTTTAGCTTTAATGATATAATTTATAACCATATAATTATAATTTATTTTAGAATATATCTTTTTAAAATTTTGTGTCAAGTCAAATTACATCATTTAAATAGGAATAGAGATTATATTGTTTTACTTCATCATTTGTCTTTACCTCCTATGATTATTCCATATGAACACCAAATAAAATAAAATGATATAATTTTTATTTCTATTTACATGATATGATATAATTTGATTTGACAAAAAAATTTTAAAAAATATGATCTAAAATAAATTATAATTATTTATGTAGTTATAAATCACATGTTTGAGGGAGTAATTAAAAATTCTCATAGTTTAGGGGGTTATATAGTTCCAAACATTCATGTTTGAGGGGGTACTTAAAATTTATCATAAGTTTAGTGTGTATTTAATAATGTCAATTTAAAGGAGCTTTTAACTATCAGTTTTTCTTTTAAAGATAACAATTAGGGATTCTAAATCAATAAACTGAGCTGAATTTGAGAAATGTTAAATTGAGTTGAGTTAAGAAATAAACGGATCAAGTTATTTGAATGAAATGGACTAAAATCCGAATTACAAGTCAATCCATCAAATTCTTAGTAAGTTTTAAATTATTTATCTGAGTATTTAATAAAAAATTTCAGACCTTACTTGTGGATTCCACTGGATATGTTGTTGTTGTTGAGTATCTAATAAAAAATTTCTTATATTATGATCATATATAATATATTAAAAATAATAAAATAAATTTCTCGTGAATAAATTTAAATTGCATATAACTCAATTTTAAAATAAATTAACTTAAACTAATTAAAATAAATTAAATTAATAAAAGAATCATTAATTTATCTATACTTAAATAAGTTAAATGAAACATAATTTTATGAGTTAATTTTACCGCCAGTAAATTACCACATCTCTATACTTGATAAGTATTTTGTTTTTGACAGGTAGGACCATATGTGTAAGGCTTATCTTGGCATAATGTGTAGTTATCTTGTGAATAATGCTAACTTTTCACTATTATCAACACAAAAACACGAGCATTACGTATAAAGGTAATCATTTCAAATAATACGCTTGTCAAAAAGAATAATAATTTATTTTTTCTGTATTATAATTTTTTTATGCACGACAATTTAATTAAGTCATTTTGTAAGAAATTTTTTTAAAAGTCGAGTGATAATATTAATATATTACAAAACTAAATACTTTTGAACATAATTATTTTCTTCTTTTCATATTCCAATAGTACTTACAAAAAAATAGCAATGTAGAAATATGTGAAATGACATCGTTTTATGTATATGAACAATTAATACCATCGCACTAATAACGTAAATTAATACAATTTTCACAATTTTAGTAGACTCAAATTCATTGACGTATTGTACTAATAATATTTTTTTTAGTATTTTACTATTTTTCTACCCGACTATAATAATAATACGTATATTATAATGTCAAAATAAATTTGTTTAAACGAAAGGATTTCATTTATATTTTAAGGTTCGTCTTTAGACATTAAAAAATGAACTGATCTGTATGAAAACGTTCTATAGGCATCTATATTTCTAAGTTATTAAAAAGATGCTTCAAAAACATAAAGATTGTTTCTTTTCATATTTTATTTCACAGATTTCCTTTCGTAGAATTTTATTACAATGTTTTATCCGGAATACGCATTGAAGTTCGACTAATTTTGATTTGCATCATGTAAGGTCATATAGGGAGAGCGTTCCCTACTAAGAATTTTTCATACACAAAACTGGAATGCTAGACCTCTAATTAAAGAGATATGGCCTCATTCACTGTATTACATTGCATATAACATCGAATTGCCATGTAAGGAGTTTAGCAATATAATATATATGAATCCGTCTCTATCACTAAATGCAGATTATTATTATTTTTTGTAGAAAGGCTAGTAATTCTGCATGAAGAGAAATTTCGACTTTTATGCTTCATGCGAAGCAAGAAATCAATGGCGGAGCCTGATAGAATTGAATGGGTTCATATATTTAAATTTTCTATAATAGAAAATTATCCTATTTAAATATGATTAACATTAATATATTTTATGTATATACATAGTAAATGTTAATCCTATTTAACTTTATCTTATATTTACATCTTCGTATTTTACATCCTCCTAATAAAAATTCTGATTCTCACACTATCGAAGATTCACGCTCCTAGGTGATGATGTGAGTGAGAGTGGTGGGAAAGAAATTCAGGATTTGGCAAATTTACTATTCACTTCAAATACGTCACGTTTCTAAAATTAATGAAAAGTTAGTCACTCCTTTATGTGAAAATGAAATTTGAACTCAACAATAGAAGATCTAAAAGGATGGGAGGGTGTTCACCCCAACCTGTTTGAAAAATAAAATAACTATATACATATAGGAATTAACATTAATAATCTCTGTCATATCTGCGATACACCTGATTTTCAATAGTTCAAGAATCTTTAAGGTCGTATTCCATTGTTTTTATGTTATATGGATATAAATGTCAAGTCTCCAAACAATCACATAAACAGTTTGCTCGTTGTTCAGGGCATTCAAAGTGTACATTCAATGTCTTTGGTTCAATTCTCAGAAAATGGATGGGAATGATGTCAAGAATTCTGAAAAAAAAAACAGAAATGAACGGTTTTATAGCAATAAAGAAAGATACTAGGGATAAATTTTAGAGATAATATATAAATATGTTTTTTAATTGATTTCACTAGGCAACTATATTCACCAACTTTGAGTGTCTATACATAAGTAAATATTTAAACTTGTTCTTATAAAATTGAAATACACACACGCATCCTAGGTAACATAATACACATAGGACACCACGTAGAATAAAAAATTAATATAGGACATCACGTAGACTACCTTAAGAGGTGTAGAATTCCTATTATTTCTAAGTGTTGTTGTGATCTGCGAAGGGAGGAAACAATGAACCATCTTTTTTAACAGCCCCCATATATAGCTCAAAAGCTATGAAGGCAGTTTGTTACTTGTGCAGGTTTCAGGTTAGAAGCATAGCACTTAAAAACAATCTTATTAGATTGGAGGAATCATATAAAATGTCTAAGAGCCAAGTCTATCATGAAAGTCATACCTGTCTGGGAGCTTTGAAAAAGAAAGAATTAGATTAGACATGGCAAGAATGTGTCTTTCACTATGACAAGTGTGAAAGAACAATCTATCAGTTGATCAAGACAAGCTTTACTACGTGGACTAACATTCCAAGAAAATCGATAGACAGTTTGGACTAAACATGGGTTGGACTAAATGCAATACAGATGAGACATGCGGAGGAAACCCAGGGAAGAGTTCTTATGGTTATTGTATCAGAGATTACTGTAGGGTGATGTAATATATGTTGAGGCTGCTTATATAGTAATTGCTACTAATATGGTAGCAGAAATCACTGTTATCCATAAGGCTCTGCAGTTTTGCAGGACATAAGATATGTATAACATAATGATTGAGGCAGACTCTTGGAGTTAAAATGACGTTGACTACAGAATGGAGGGTACCATGGAATGTAGTTGAAATTGCAGAGGAAGTTCAGATCTTAGTGGAAACAACTAACACACAAGTTGAGTATACATGCAGAGAGGCAAATCAATTAGCCGATTACATTGCAAACACAACTATACAAAAGAAGAGCATACAATAATATAGGTCATTCAGTCAGCTACCCAACATAGCAAGAAAGATATTAAACATGGAGAAACAGTAAATTCCTTCATTGAGGATAAGAACAAGGAGAATCAGAGATAAGATCAGACATGTACATGCGTAGATGAGACAGGACCACGGCTTGGCATAGCAAGGATATCTACATATCAGTTTATGGTCATAAACATAAAGGCACATATGTGCTCCTACTAACTAAAGCCTAAGCTACAATGAAAAGGTGACAAAAAAACTAGCAGAAAGAAGAACCACTAAAACATCTCTGCACAAGTTCTAGAGAAGACGACGAGGCTTTTTTGGAAAGGGTTTCCTACTTTACTTTCACCTGAGTCAGTGGCTTTTGAACCGGTTCCCATATTTATAGTAATGGACCGAGTATATATTGGTCTCTTCATTAGCCCATTTTTTATGAATAAATAAAATCGAGCCTTTGGCCCAAGTTTATTTTTTTGAAAAAAGAATTAATTATATATCTATTCATTTAATTTTGTACAAATTTAAATGCCTAATACAATTAATAGACATTCATGACAAGCTAACGATATGAACAATCGAATCTCCAGTGGAATAGGGAGTCTCCAAATCTATTTGAAAGAATGAGCATGAGTAGTTGATTGAGGTTGTTCTCGTTCCATTGCTTTGTACATCAAATTTGGTTTAAAATGCTTTGACTTTGAATGCTTGAGGTATTTGAGTTCCATTATTTTTTTCATAAATTTTTAACATAATGTTGAAATTTAACTTAAAGTTAAATCTAGAATAATAGGATGAGATTTATATACATGATGTTTTTTAACTCCACCATATTGTGTTGGAATCCGCACAATAAAGTAAGAAATTTATTAAAGAAGTTTGGGGGGAGGAGGGCGGGGGCAGGGGAATTTAAATGCGGGAGTTTCTAAAATCATGGCTAAAAATATTTATTATTTGATCCTTGACAGAATTACTTAAATGACTATATTTAAAAAAGAAAGATAGCTATTACTTTCTTCATTTTAATTTATTTGTGTGATCTTTAATTTGATATAAAATTTAAATTTGTATTTAGTCATACAATCTAAAATCATGATTTTCAAATGAATATTTGGTTTGCAATTTGAAATTATTATTTCAAATTTTAAATCCTTCAAAAAGCGTGATTTGAAATTCCAAATCATGATTTCAAAAAAATTTAAATATAAATTTGATCTATAAGTTTGTATTTGTAAAGAAAGACTCATCAAATTTAATTTTGCAAAAAAGACTCTTGTTCGACTTGAAAAAATCTTCGTACCATGTGAGCAAATTATATTTAAGAATAATATTTTTACTTTTATTGACTAATGTATTTTTATAAAATTATGTGCATTTAAGTGTTTGTAATTTTTAATATTTATCATGAAGGAACATTGAAATATGTAATTTATCAATGTGGAATATTTCAAATATTTTATTTATGACCTGTGATTTATTGATTAAGTAAGATTTTGTAGGAATTGAAAATTTTTTGGATCATTTTCACAAGTTGTGAGTTTTCATGTTTATGTAAAATAAATAAAACTTAAGAAATTAAATTGCATTTTCAAACAAAACTTCAGTTTCATACTATTTTATTTTACATGGTATGTTCCAGTGGCCCTAGGAAAACAAATAAGCTTTTGAATCTTGTCTCTTTAAACTAAAAATATATTGAATATTTAAAATATTATTTAATATTATGATCTCAAAAATATTCTATGAACGGTTAAAATTTAAAAAAATTCAAAAACAAAAAAAATTAACCAATAGACTAAGAATAAAAGCGAGACAAACAAATGAAAAAAATAAATATTTTACTAATATTTTTACAAAAAATAATTTTATTCCATTTTTTCCCTCCACATTAAATAAAAGCTATTAAACTCCAGCTATTGTGCATAGGGTGGGGCATAAAATATCAAAATCGAATTATTGAATCGAACTAAAATTTCTGATCATTTGGTATG